>AVPN01000274.1:15872-25976 GCA_000695325.1 Pleurobrachia bachei | reverse complement strand
CTCTCTCTCACTCTCTCTCTCTCTCTCTCTCACTCTCACTCTCTCTCTCACTCTCTCTCTCTCTCTCTCTCACTCTCACTCTCACTCTCTCTCTCTCTCTCTCTCACTCTCACTCTCACTCTCTCTCTCTCTCTCTCTCACTCTCACTCTCACTCTCTCTCTCTCTCTCTCTCACTCTCACTCTCACTCTCTCTCTCTCTCTCTCTCACTCTCACTCTCACTCTCTCTCTCTCTCTCTCTCACTCTCACTCTCACTCTCTCTCTCTCTCTCTCTCACTCTCCCATTGTGGAACATGGTGCGAGGTCAGGGGCAACAAAAACAGCATTGTTGGCTAGAGCCGCTCAAAGAGGAGCTGTATTTGTTTGTACAGACAGGGCTCGTTTGACACCCCTTGTGATTGTACAATAGGGGGTCAGAGGGAGTAGGGACATGTGAGTTTCCTCTAAAAACTATGGAACAACTACAACAACAACACTCCACCCACCAGACCTTGTATACACACCAGGCTAGACGGTAGGGGGACACGAGCAGTTGGAACAACTACAACAACAACACTCCACCCACCAGACCTTGTATACACACTAGGCTAGACAGTAGGGGGACACGAGTAGAGAGCACATCCTCTATCACTCTATAATGGCACACTGTCAAGCTACAGAGATTTGAAACGATAGCTACCAGTCACAGATTGGTGCCATTATAGCTAGGATCTCCTATTATAGGATGATCCTATCTGTGATGGCGACCACCAAGTGTTTTGTCGATGTACTACACAGCACAGACGAACACTCTGACCGGTGTCAGGCAGAGATGAGTGAGTCTGTAGAAGATAGGTCACATTATCTACATTATCATCAGATAATGTGACACATAATGTGACATGCATGAATTATCATCCTGGTGATATTGTATCACTTTATGACAGCGCTGACAAGCATAGTACATCCCAAACACAACAGGTGTTAAATGTGAAACAGATGGCCCAGGAACACGACAGTGTTTTTACAGAGATCCCATCCTTTCTGTTTTTCTCTTCATCTCTGATCCTTCTAAAGCAGGACCTCTTTTTGAGGACTGCTCTTAGTTGTATAGGCACGTACTGTAGATCATAAATGGTACCTACTGGCTCAAATAGTTACTGTAGCTCACTCGTAAAGTCACGTTCTGTAGTAGTATAATTACCAAGGCTCCCCTATGTGAGAGTAACGTAATCGTTGGGGAGACCCTATAATGTGTATGGGAGAGAAAGGTAGAGTGATAGAGAGGGGGTAGCCTTGCTATACACGCACCTCCGTGTCACACAGTGGTATCGCTCCACTCTTGGGATACACCAATTGCTTGTGTGTGAGAGGAGGTGAGAGAGGGAGGGGGGTCTCTCTCTCTCTCTCTCTCTCTCTCTCTCTCTCTGCAGATAATATAGAAGATTGAGAGGGGTCTATGAGGACACAGTGCTGAGAGAGCATGATAAAGGACACCCCTACCTAGAATAGGGACATTTAATTTCTTTTATCAGCGGACCTAAAGAACGGGTCCGCTCTCTTACGTTTTAAACAGTTCTCCCCATTTTACAAGTTAGCATTGAATTGTCATTCTTTGCTGTGTGCCCTCTATGACGTTTGTCTACCTAAACTACCAGCTAGAATCCGTGGGGGAGTGGTTCTAATTCGGTTGGATCAGATCATTGCCCCCGGCATACAGGAGGCGGAAGACAGCTGTTTACAGCAGCATCATGCTCCGAGGGGGGGGGGTCACATATAGTTTGTGTGGTTGTTGTGTAGTAGGGGACCGGGGAGGTTGTGTAACGAGGGTGTCTCCTGACAGGTAATCTCATTACCAGTTATATCAGGACTCCTGAGGAGCATCTCTCTCCTGATTCAGGAGAGAGAAAGAGAGAGATGCTTCTGATCTTACTCCATCTACCCAAACTATCCACACAGATCTCCTGTCGGTCCTTTCTATCATATGCAGGAACTTGGTCTTCTGATATGTGCGTGTTGTTAGTTGTCCATTAACATCGCATCTTCAAGTAACTGGCTGCCGATTTTACATTTGGCCCACCCAACGCACGTGCCGATTCTGTTCTTGAATTTGTGTTGTTGAGAGATTCATTACATCACTGCATCTCTAGTGAGCTGAGAGTCTGTGTGTTGTGCCCACTGCCCAGGCATATTAGGGGGAGGGAAGGAGAGAGAAAAGGAGAGAGAGGGAGAGAGGGGGGAGAGAGAGAGATAATAATAAAAACGACTCAGGTGCATTAGCCATCACTAAAAGTAAATTAGAAGTCAAAACAGCTGCAATATTTATGCCCCTGCCCTTTTCTAGTCCCTCTCAGTTTGCACACACACGATAATGGCTGCATTATCTTTTGTCAATCCTGAGATTTTGAAACTTCTAATTTTCTACATATTAAGGCTGGAACCTAGCGTAACTTGTTTATTTACAATAGCTATTTGGATCGGGGAGACTCACCTTACCCTATTGGGAGTTTCAATTTCATTAGAATAAAGCACACATCACTGAGTGACTTACGTCAGTAATAATAATTATGTAAGCAGTAGATTACTAATAAATATGAAACCAATTTGGAGAAACAGACACCACACATTTAGATCCTGAGACCTGAGTGTGTGCGACACCGGGTTTTCCCTTACGGCATTTAGTGATTGTAATTACTGCAGGTCGTATCTCCTAATGCACGTATTTTGTCTTTTTGCCATGTCCTATCTCTCTCTTTCTTTATCTCTCTAAATTTCTCTCTCTTTCTCTCTCTAAACTATCTCTTTGATTTCTCTCTCTTTCTCTCTCTAAACTATCTCTTTAATCTGTATCTCGATTGTTATTTTCTGGAGAATCGATAAATTTGTTCCGCCACAACCGAAGATAGAATCGGAGTTGATACTGTAAATTGATTGCCTTGTGAGAGCCGCCTGTGTGCAGCTGGGAGAGAGATCAGATTGGCAATATTATAATGAGATAAGGACTGTTTAATGGGATGAGGACTGACTGGGGGAGGGATGCTCTAATGGGATGAGCTGGAATGTACTCAGAAGGCTTGTTTGTTACAGAGAGAGGGGGGTGTAGAGAAAATGAGGGAGAGAGAGATAGAGGGAGAGAGACGGCTATAAGAGAGTGTAGTAGTAGTAAAGGATAAAAGAAAGACATACATTAGTTGAATCTCTGTTTCTCTGTCCGGCACTACTGCAGCAGTGGCACTGCACTACTCACACCCTCTCTGTGTGTGTAATTACATTGCGTACACTACAATTTTGTAACCCTATCTCTCCCTGATCCCATAGCAGCTTTTCTCAAAATGATTGTTGAGTTTCTGATTCCCCTGGCCCTCGTGTGTGCTCTTGCTGTCTGTATATTCAAGCGACCAGGAGGCTTCAGGAGAGCTACATTACAGGTAAGGGGTATTAGCTAACGCTGTGTTATTTAGAGCCTGGCTTTGATTCCACTATTATCAATAATCATGATTAATACCGGCGGGAGTTTTAACGTGCATCTGTCATGTTTCTCTTCTTCTGCAGATATTAGGATTCAATCTGATCCTAATAATGACACATGTCGTCCTATAATGAACCCCTAATGACACCATAATTAGAGAAATGTTGTTATGATAACAGCTGCACATCTTTTAACATGGCTGCTGGTATGGCTTCACACAGGTGTCATACTGCACTAGACAGCAAGCAGTTCCATTTTAAACATGACAGAGAATCCAAATACCTAATCTGGTGACTTACTATGTGACCTAACTATTCTACTATCTCCATCTCAGAAGCGTCTAGAGAATGTGGTACAGAAAGACCCAAGTAGAGGCAACAAGAGCGGTCAGATCGATTTTCCAAAGGGAGTCCTATGTGCGGAACAGCTAAAATTCATCAAATCGTAAGTAAAGATTGAAACAGAGAGTGTACACTGTACATTGTATATTGTCTAGAACAGAAACACAGACAGATATACCAGTATGAGAGGGAACAAAACAAACAGTCGGACAGACAAATACAGGGTGCTAGGTGTCAGATGAGGGATTTCCTACTTACCTCGCTCCCTCTCCACACAGAGATTCAGCAAGTAGTAGTATGGTGCTGCTATACGGTTCTTCTTTGAAGTTGAGGGGTCGGGACTGAGCAGGGGGTCACTGTAACAGCCTACCCCCTCACCCTATAGCTGGACCACCTGAAACGAAAAAGGTATTATATCCTAAATCATGATGCATCAGACATCACGTCTTGTTGTCCGTTTAGTGTGCCCTGGCAGTCCGGTGTGGTTAAAATTGTCAGCTGTTGTCAATGTCAATCTGTCTCGTCAAATAGTTTCCCACGCCTTCCTAAAAGTGTGGGAAAACGCGCACCAACATTGCTGACAACACCCATCCGTCGGTGCGGAAAGTTGCTGCGCGTGACGAGAACTCTCTTCTCTTATCTCTGTCTGCAGCAGTGTTACACACTTACACACAGGCAATACACACACATTGCACAGTGCACACCCACACCGCTCGAATCACCTCCCAATGCATGCGTTCGGTGACTTCCTAATAATTTTCACTAATCCCCCCAGAGAAACTCAATCCTGAGAGGAGGAACAAGTCCAGGCAGCCAGCCCAGAAAGACATCATCAGTAGCCATCTGTATGAACGGAGCTGTAACGTTTAGTAACAATAACCACAGTGGGGGAGAGGACCACCACCAGGTTATACAGGAGTCAGATGAACAGGAGAATGGCAGTCAGACTAGCTGGACAGAACCAACAACTACAGTTTTAAAGGTAAAAGATAGGGGACTGCGGTAAACGGTACCCAGACAGTTCAGAACATCCCAGCGAGTCGCTCTCACAGCTATTATTACAGTAACTGACTGGTGACTTTCGTGTATTTAGTTTGGGAGTGTTTGTCTCTGTTTGTGTCATGTGACACATGTCTCATGTTTCACTCTCCCTATTACCTCTGTCCAGGAAGATATAGGAGATAAGAGGAAGGTATCTCCAGCAGACAGCGGGATGTATAGCACCAGTTCGTGGTGTCCAGGGGGAGCTGAGTCATCCCTCCTCCCTCCTACAACAGCTGCATATAGTAGTACTGGTGCTGATCATCTGGCGGATCACAGCGCAGTAACAGAGGAACAACAGTTGAGCGATCATAGTGCTACCGCTGAAGAGGAGGGGGCTGATTGAGAGGGGTGTAGAGGGACATAGTGTTGTATTAGTGAAGATATGAAGTAAAGGGGTAGAGGTCACAAGACACGGAGAGGGACACGACACAGAGAATCTAAGATAAAAGAAAACAATGAATATGTTGTACAAATCATATGTTTAATATCTCATGTTCGTCTTCACGTTATGATTTCTATGTAGATCTCTGTCTTATTATAGCTACAAAATAAAAACTCTCTCTCTAAAGTTTTCTCTCTCTCGATATCTAATCTTCTATTGATGTCTATAAAAAAGGGGGCGGGTGTTCCTCTCATTATCACGGGTTTGTCACGGTGGTTAATAAATAGCGTCTCTCTCGCTAGCACAATCTAATGGAGACCAACTAGTCCAGTCCGAAGTTACTACTACACTTTCTCATTGCCCCGCCGGTTCTTGTATGTTTCAGCGTTGGCGTATCTCTCGTTCTCTCGAGGGCTGTATTCCTCCTCATTCGCATACCTGGTGGGGAAACATGATGGTGTTAGACCGGTGTGAGTGGGACATGGTAGTGTGAGATACATTATATTTCATGTCTTCAGCTATTATCATGATGAGTGGATCATGATTGGTCAACTGATTGATTGATTCAACATTTTCGTTTTACTAACTTGTTCTCTAGGATGTAACTGGGTGTTCCACTGCTACTACTACTACTACTAGTATCATCATCATCCTTCCTCAGTTTGAGAGCACAACAGAAGATAATGATCAGAATGATGGCCAGTAACAGAACTCCTCCACAGATACCAATCAAATACCACATCAGATCAGAGTTCTCATTCTCACATACAGGGGTGACAGTTGCGTAGTCGGGTGCACAAGTGAACACACTGACATTAGCCATGATATACCCCTCTTTGCACGTGTAGTACACAACAGCCCCCTCTTCTACAGTGGTACCATCAGGGATGGTGGATGTCTCTGAGTTGTCCACATCGGGTACAGTACATGTCTTGGTACATTGTGTCTTGGCAGTGCTACCCATTGCTACAGTGGTATACCCATCACTGCACTTTGTACAGGATGTAGCTCCACTGCTACCCGCGTAGTAGCCCTTGGCACACGCACTACACTTGTCTGAGTCCAGATAGTAACCACTAGGGCACTCCACACACTGGTTACTAGAGAGATACTGGTTGTCCTTACACCCTGTCACCTGACTATTGATAACCGTTCCACTGGGGCTGAATGTGATGGTGGTGGCACGTTTCACAATTCCATTAGATTTCTTCTTCTTAGCAGCACTGACACTAAACTCTATGGAGTCCTTGACAGCTTGTATCTCAGCTGCACTCTCGGTTAGGATGGTTGCAGAGGAGAGTTCAGACAGTTGGTTTAGTTTGAAGGAGACCTTGAAGGAGTCACTACCAGTACTGGCACAACTAAACTCCGTGACCTCACATTTCTTGTTCTTCAGACAGGTCACTCCAGTGGTATCTGTCAGAGTGGTCTTGACAGCGGTCTCCATCTTGCTCTGTTCTGCGGTGCTGGTACAGTAGGATGTGCCGAAGGAGAAATCAACTGTCACTGTTCTGGTCTGGGGGACGTTGATCTTTGCACATGATGGGTAGACGGTCCTGTCCCATACACCAGAGGACTGGCATTTCAGCTCCTGAGGGGAGAGGGCGGAGGGGGTTAAATTAAATGGTGGACACTGGACATTCGTGGTGATTTTAGCTAGTAAAAACCAGCCATTCCTAACAGTACCAATTGTGGTACCCCTTTCCAACTCTATACTCACACTGGTGAGAGGATGCCGGAGCATAGGTCTTAGTGTGAAATACAATGTGAACTGTAACTTGGCCATGTTAGTAGTGACATCACCATTATCATCCTTACATTCCATGGCACCATTAACAATGTTGATGTTGGGGCAACTCTCTGCCTCCTTCACCACACACTCAGCCTTGTTGTCCCACCCATCATCTGTACACTTCACCTTGCCTGATGGGGAGAGGGAAAGGAGTTAGGGAGACTACAATTAGTATAAGGGGAGGGGTTAGGGAGATTGTGACTTCCCTCCCCTCCTCCAATCCCTCTGATCCCCTCCTATTGTCTAGATCCTCAGTCAGTGATCAACTTACTCTCTCCACTGTTGGTGTAACCAGTATAACAGAACACCGTCACTTCATCTCCAGCAACATAGGGACCTGCAAAGTCTGCGTAGGCCTTGCCCCAATCGTCAGTACTACACTTGGAGATCACCTTACTGCAGGTAGGTATACTGCCACTCCAGTTATCATTAATACACTTCACACTGGCAGATCCGTCCCTCCTATAGTCCTCGTTACAAGAGAATGTGTAGTCTTTACCATTGGTAAAGGGTCCAGCTGGTGAGATAGTTCCTGAACTAAATGTAGCCGTGACATCAGTACAATCTCCCTTAAAGACACAAGTTGGTGCAGCAGCTGACAGTTTGTAGTAATCACTAGTAGAACTCTCTTCCTTATCCAGACATGTGATCTTAGAACTTCCAGTCAGCTCGTATTTGGTAGAGTTACTACAGGAGAAAGTGAGCTCTGTTCCGGGGGAGATCTTGGTGTCTGTGGTAGTGGGAGTGTAGGATCCATCAGTAATGGAGGGCTTCTTGCACCCCTTAATAACCAGAGAGAAGGTCTTGTCCACGGTGGTCTTATCAGCAAAGGTGAACCTACAGGTGTATTCTGCATCCTCTGTAGACTGCACCTTGAGGGTGGTAGCGGTGTTGCCGGTGGTGGTGGTTGCAGTGAGAGTTGTGCTTTCTTGTAGCCACACAGGGGATGTAGAGAAAGTGTCATCAGCAGCTGTGATATCACAACTCATAGTGTTGTCTGACTTCTTAGAGACCCAGTTACGGGATGGAACACTATTGCTGTTCAGCTTCATAGTTACATCTGCAGGGAGAGAGAGGGGTGTGGGGTTAGAGAAGTGGGTCCGTTAAATGATAATATTGATAAGATGTAAGAAGATCGGGTCTCAGCTGTTAGGCTAATGCTCTGACAGGGTCTCAGCTGTCAGAGCATTGGCCTGACAGGGTGTCAGTAGGTTTGAAAATGAGATCCACCTACCATAGAAAGTAATGACATTGGAGCTGGTAAAGGTGCCTCCATTAATAGTAGCGACACATGTCACAGTCCACTTCTTCTGAACATTAGCTATCGCAAGACTGACACTCTTATCAGTGGTGGTAGTCGCGGACTCGCTGCCTCCATCCGATGTAGTAGCAGAGATCTTGAGAGAGGTCAACTTGCTGCCTGAATAGCTGAGTAACTTGCATACAGAGGTAGCGGTCTTTCCCTTCTCTACTCGAACCATGCCAACCTCAGTATCTAGAAAGAGAGGGGTGAAACATCAGTGAAATAGGTGATTTCTGCTACGAAGTGTCTGTCAACTGTCACTAAGCCCATATCAATAGCAACTTACAGTAATAATCCAATGTCTGTGTAGTCTCGGCACTGCTTCCAGTGTCAGACCCCACCTTGAACTTTACAGAACCATCAGTCTGTACTCCAGTAACGGTCAGAATACTGATCGCCTTCAGTCCAGTCTCATAGGTGTTCGTGATACCAGTGGTGGTCTTAACATCATCTGTTATAGGGGGACAAGGGGTTAGGAGCTGACTTTAGGGAGATCTCTCGTTGGGGAACCATGATACAGCTACTGATCTACAATCAACTCTGCACTGCCCAAATATGGAAGATGTAACTTACTGATATACCAGGCGATGTCATCGTGAATATCGAAACTAGAGCTACTGACTGTTGCAGTAAACTTGGCAGATCCGCTAGTAGTCCACACGATCTCACTGATGGTAATGGACACCAACTCGATCTTCTTAGCAACTGTAGAGTCAGTCTTGTCATAGTCGACCTTACAGGAGATGGCTCCATCCGCTGTTACCTTCTTAAACGTTCCAGACTAGAAGAGGAGGGTTACTGGTTAGAGAAGGGGGATCTATATGATAGTGTGTTACTTGCTAGTGAGATAGAGATTAGGAAACAAATGGAGTGAGGATACAAGCCAAATTTGATTTCTGGTTGCACGTACAACGGAGGTGGAGGTTGTCTTCACATCAGAGATAGTGGAAGGTCCAGTGATAGCGATAGATTTGGGGTTTCCCTGGGTGTTGTCCTTTACTGCACATGTAACTGTCACGTCAGCTCCAGAGGTCGTCAGGAAGGCGTTATTGAATGAAATATCTGTAGGAGACATGGAGTGTTGTTAATATTTCAAATATACGAGTTTGGTAGAAGCAGAAGATAAACTTGTCATAGCACATGACTGTAATGTAGCACACGCTTCGGCCCAGTTCGGTGAGGGTAGTATTTGGTGAGAGAAAGGTAAACGTATCAGCTGTACACAGAACATGACATGGTTAATTGGGCCCTGGTACTTACCACACTCTATCTAGTCTCTATCTCCCTACACTTACCATACTCGTCGACCTTGAAGTCGGCGATGGCAGGATTAACATTGGTCCTGTTGATGGCCACACTAACATCCTGATCACCCAGCTCCCACTTTTCCACCCTCAACTCTGTATCTATCTTGTTACTACCATACTTGGAGATAACACTATACCCAGACACTGTCGAGCTGGCCTTGTACTCTGTACCCTTCAGGTTCCACACTACATCATCTGAGTAGTCAGCAGACAGTGCATCGAATGATGCGGAGATAGTGAGTGCATCACCCTTGTGCACAAACACATTGGAGGAGGTCACTGAGACATTGATCTTGTCAATTGTTGCTGCCTTCTTGGTCTCTGTAGAGCCCTCCTTTACAATGCAGGTAAAGGTGAGGTCCTTCAGCAGGTTCTTGTTCGAATACTGGGGAAGAGGATGGGTGTGTTAGAAGGAGGGTACTGGGAGGAGGGGCGTTAGTTACATACAGTTACCATGTTCACCTCAACTATTTAGAACCCCCCCCCC
>AVPN01000274.1:0-15506 GCA_000695325.1 Pleurobrachia bachei | reverse complement strand
AGAGAAAGGTAAACGTATCAGCTGTACACAGAACATGACATGGTTAATTTGGCCCCGGTACTTACCACACTCTACCTAGTTTCTAATAACTTACCATACTCGTCCACCTTGAAGTCAGCGATGGCAGGATTAACATTGGTCCTATTGATGGCCACACTAACATCCTGATCACCTAGCTCCCACTTCTCCCCCCTCAACTCTGTATCTATCTTGTTGCTACCATATTTAGAGATAACACTATACCCAGACACTGTCGAGCTGGCCTTGTACTCTGTACCCTTCAGGTTCCACACTACATCAGCAGAGTAGTCAGCGGAAAGGGCATCAAATGATGCTGAAATAGTGAGAGCGTCCCCCTTGTGCACAAACACATTGGAGGAGGTCACTGAGACATTGATCTTGTCAATTGTTGCTGCCTTCTTGGTCTCTGTAGAGCCCTCCTTTACAATGCAGGTAAAGGTGAGGTCCTTCAGCAGGTTCTTGTTCGAGTACTGCAGGGAGAAGGGGGTGTTAGAAAGATGGTACTGGGAAGAGGGGGTGTTAGTTACATACGGTAACGTTTTCACCCGACGGGGGACCTAACACCTCAACTATTTAGAACCCTCCAAATGTATATCTGGTCCCCCCTCTTGTAACTACCACATGCCCCTCCTATAATACCTTTAGAGTGGTGTGTCCGCTGTTGCTGGTCCACACATCAGTACTGACTGTAACATAATCATCCTTGACCTCCTGCTTGGTCGGGTAGAAGTACTTCCCCTCACTGTTAGTCCAGTACACAGGGACTGGTTGGGTACCAAAGTTCTTAATGGTACAACTGAACAGGTAGCTAGAGTCCTTTTGATCATACTCTGCAGTAGCCTCCACAACTGTTTAGGGGAGAGATGGGGGTTAGTAACAAAGGGACATGGGGGTTAGTCTTGTACTAATCCTTACTATTAGTATTTCAGAGATATTTGGGTGATCAGGGAAGGGACACAGTCAACTTACACTTGACATTGATTTCCTTGGACACTGAAGCCTGAACTCCATCAATGGTAGCAACACACTTGGCCGTTGTAGTTTTCACTGTATTGAATGTGAGGGCTGCAGTGGTAGCAGACTGCTCAACCCCGTCTAGGTACCACTTCAGGGTATACGCGGTGCTGCTTTGGCGGCCAGATACCGTGAATGTTGCCTTGACGCTGTCTCCAGAGACTAGACTAGTCGTGGGGTCCAGCACGATACTTGTTGCTGAAATAGACCTTGTTAAAAACACTGTGAAATCTGGGATTTGTCACCCAGTTATGTGTTAAAAACAGTGGTGATTTAGGAGTTGAGTCTCCAGTAAACACTGTTCAGTGTTCACACAGTATCAGATCTAGTTAGAAATGGAGGTCAGTACTACTTACTTAGGGGTGAGTCTCTAGAAAACACTGTTCAGTGTTCACACAGTATCAGATATAGCTAGAAAGGACTAGGCACTTACTGTAAGTATCAACAGCGGCGCTCTTAGAGGCAGAATCAATCTTGCAGGTTAGCTGGAAGTCACTGTCAGGGACGGACTTCATAACCAGCTTACTGACTGCACCATTAGCTGAAAAGGAGAGTCAAGGTTAAGTATAATATATAATAGTTACTTTTTAACTTGATACTATACAATAGTAGATTATTAAGTGTTTCTCTAGATAGAGGTTCAGCTCTTACTTGTTGTAGTCTCAGTATGGGTATCAGAAGTATCCTTCTCGTCAACCAACCAGTCAACAGTGTAGTTAGACTTCAGAGCATTACTGAAAGCAATAATTTAGTTTTCCTAGTTTTCCTATTTAGTCTGGTTACTGGATCTTTCATTGAACAATTCCCCTGCTAAACCACTACTACTTACTCGTATGTGCAGGTGAATGTGTATTCACTCTTGCTGGGTAGACCAGGTATGGTTGTCATGGTTAGAGTTACCACATCGACCATAACCTTGGCTTCATACGTCTTCGTTCCTACTGTCAGTGTGACAGTGTATTCCTTATCAGCGGTCAGGTTGGGCGTCTTGCCAGATATTGTCTGGGAGCCGTCCCCGTGGACTGTCACCTGATAACAGAGAGGAGAGGAGGGGGTTAGTGGTTATTGGAGAATGGAGTGAGAATGGAGATAAGAGAAAGGGGTATTGAGGTCTTCAAGGGATCGGGAGTGCTGATTAGACGGGGGGCATACCGTTTTGTCTGTGAGGGTGTTGGATCCTTCCTTGATGGTGAAGTCAGACTTGGCAATGGTGCTGGTAACTCCCCACACGGTCACATCAACTTCAGTTGCAGATCCACTAACTACCACAGGACTACCAGGGGTAACAGCTGGAAGGGAGGAGGGGGTTAAGACGATGTGGGGACCTTGTGATTAGTTTGTAAAATGTATTCTAGATAAGAGAAACTAGTTATTAGTTTGTAAAATGTATTCTAGGTAAGAGACTTGTGGTTTGAAAATGTATAGTACTTACTGATAATGTAAGCGTATGCAGTGTACTCAGTAGAACTTCCATCAGGAGATGCAATGTTCATCTTGGGTGTCATGTTAGCTTGTAGAGCTGTTATCTTTAGTGTCTCAGTAATAGTTCCACTAGACCCATCCCTTGCCTTCTCACTGGTAAAACTATCCTTCGCCAGATCAGGCCAGGTGATAGTGGTATCGTCCTTTAGCCCAGTGATAGTACACACTATAGTAGCAGTGGCTCCCTTAGCGGCACCTCCCTTTGTACAGGACACTTCGAATACATCGACCTCCTTAGTGACCTCTAGCCCATCCACCTCGCACTTGAAGTTACTATCAGCACTAAGGGACTTCTTAACCACACTGGTACTGACATCTGACTTGAAGGTGTTGACCACACTAGATGCACTAACAGCAGTACTACCTCCCTCGAACCATGACACTTCATCTAGAGTTTCCTGTTTAGCTCCAGTCAGTTTACAGGTCATTGAGGCTTCAGTGTCCTTCAAACTGCTGCTTTTCGTCATGGAGACAGAGAACACATCAAAGTAGGTGTCCAGGGTATAGGCATCCTTTCCATCCATAGCAATGACACACTGGTAACTAGCATCTGCATCTAGTGCCCCAGTCTTCCAGGTAGATGTCTTAGCTCCTGTACCAGTATTGAAGGAACTCTCAGTGTCAGCAGTGTTGCCCTGAGATGCCCCATTTACCTTCCAAAGGAAGGCAGGGTCACTAGCAGCCCCTACCACTGAACACACCAGATCAGCCTGGGATCCAGAGACCCCAGCCCCATGTGTCACACTAATCTCCAACATGTCAACTAGTATGGTCTTGGTAAAGGTCCTCACTGCACCGCTCGTCTCCAGTATCTCACTGTCAGGGATATCCAGGGAGAAGGTATAGGTGGCATCCTGGTTCACATTGCTCACATCCAGGGTGTATTTGTCAGCTGTTGCCGAGGTGTTGGTGAACTTGATACCAGATACTGTAGTGTCACTCAGCTTGAAGGAAGCATACTGGTTAACCGATGCACCGGACATAAGGCTGGTGACAGTGGCACTGATTGTGGTGTCCTTCCCCTTCAGGACCTGGACTCCGTTAGCAGCGATAGCTGAGGGGGGAGAGGGAGGGTTTAGTAAGGAGAATAGTGTAAAGACTTGAATGGGATATGAGACACAAGGGATTTAGCTAATAAGGGGACAATTAATACAAGAGAGAGGGGGTGTACCTACCGACGATATCGAGTGTTGCCACAGCGGACACCTTCACTCCATTGACATCCATTTTACAGGTAAACTTGTCATCGTCAGTCACCTTGTCAGCTGCAATGGCCAGCTTGGATAGCACCTTGCCACTGTTTGAGTCGAAACTAGTCTCTGTCACGGTGTACCCTGTAGCTGAAGCTGCAAGGAGAGGGGGTGTGTGAGTCTTGAATCTAGATCGAGATACAGACTAAATATAACTGCTAGATGAGCTGTAAGAATGTCAGACAACTTACAAGTTTTAGTGTATTTGGTTCCATCAGCCTTCTCCCAAGTAATACTGGTAGGTGCCTTTGCAGACCCCCTAACAACACAACCCATAGTAACCCCATTTCCTGCCAGTGTTATAGCACCAGATGCCTTCAACTCAAAGAAGTAGAGCTTGGTGTGACCAGTGTATGTCAGGGCTGTACAGGTGAAGATAGTGTAGCTGGTCAGGGTGTCTGGGGTGGTCAACACAGACACCGTCTTATCTGAGGGAGGAGAGAAGGGGTTATACATACACACATGTGAGCCAAATGGAAGACAAATAAGTATATGGGGCAAAAGCATCCACAATAATGGACTAACACGATGTGCCTGTAACGTACCATTAGCAGAATCATAGGTGGTAGAGACGTCCATGTTTCCTGAGTATGTGGTACTACTCCATGTCAGATCATCCTTTAGGTTGGCACCAGTAATGGTACATGTGATCTGTTTCTTAACTCCAGCAGATAGCATCGTGTTTTCAGGGTTCATTGCACCACCTGCAGGGAGGGGGTGTTAGCCTAACATTGTTATACACCATGTTAGGGGAGGGGAGGGAAGATACTGCTCAGAGAAACAACATAGAAATAAACAAGATACTGACTGTAATGTTTTCCTAGGTTTGGTTGTGTGACTTACTGAAGAAATCAAGGACCACTTTCCCGGTGATGGAGTGTCCCAGCTCCTTGGGTGGTTGATACTGTTTGTGAGTCATCCTGCTTGTGGCAAAGGTCATCTCTCCGTTACTAATACCCTCCAGTTTATCAACTGTCAGGGTATAGGTCACAGTTCCTCCAGCACTGGTCTTCACCCACTTGTATCCCGTGGGACTGGCCTCTGTGCTGCTGTAGGTGTTGGAATCGTAGGTAGCCTTCATGTCCACATCCAGGCTCAGGTTCAATAGGTCTACCTTGAAGGTGGCACTGCTACCACTCAGCACATACTTAGTCATCTCTTTGTCACCGTACACCTTCATAGCTGTGGTAGGGGTGGTTGTTAGGGAGTGGTTGCTAGGGTTAGAGTGAGTGGTTGCTATGGAGGAGTGGTTGTTAGGGTAAGAGGGAGTGGTTGCTAGGGTATGGGGGAGTGTTGCTAAGATACCAGACTATAACTTACAGTAAGCATCAGCCTTGACGTTCATATCATATGTATCGGAACCAATAACAGCAGAACACTTGAAAGTGAAGTCTTCTGTGATATCATAGATTGTGATCATGCTCTCTTGAGAACCCTCATCCGCATTCCATGTTGTTTCCGATTGCTGAGAGAGATTCACTGGGTTAGAATTACTGAACAACAATGGGTTTTACGGTTGACAACATCTGCTCTCCTATTAGCTCTCCAATCACTGAGTTACCTCATAGTACATGGATGTTTTGGTTGGTGTCCATGTCCACTTGGTGGGT
This sequence comes from Pleurobrachia bachei, assembly GCA_000695325.1. NCBI lineage: Eukaryota > Metazoa > Ctenophora > Tentaculata > Cydippida > Pleurobrachiidae > Pleurobrachia > Pleurobrachia bachei. The sequence continues at coordinate 10,129 of AVPN01000274.1, read as the reverse complement.
TTAGCAGAGGATCCTCCCACCTTGCAGGTCAGTACAGTCTTAGCACTGCCCACCTCTACAGCCTGATCGGTCTGATAGGTGATGAACTGCCATACATTCAATACGTTGTTAGTAGTGCTACCACTCATAGTAACCCCACAGGTATATTTCTGGTCTTCCTCATTATAGTTAGATATCTTCAGAGTGCTGGTGTGTGTTTTACCAGATTCAGTCTTGGTGATGTCAATATCTCCACCCTTGGTGACAGTTTTACCAGCATTAGACCATGCGATAGTGAGGTCAGCTGACACGTTATCCACAACACAGGAAACACTCATTGTGTTACCAGACTTTATACGGGTGTTCTTATCATATGTTATCTCTAGATAGGATAGAGAGGGGCCGTTAGGGTGCGGTTAAATATGGTCATTGCTCCTTCTATTAAAAAGAGACCTGAGACAGCTAAGGTTGTACTGTACCACTCCCCAATGTCTTGATGAATGGTTTACAGTATCTAAACTTACGGGAAACTTCAATGGGGACAGTAGCCTCACTGGCTGCATAATCATTAGTCATCTCAAACTTGAGGTAGTTAGTGGATCCAGCCTTGGCTCCCACTGCATCAACAATGGTCTTCAGTGTTTTAGTGCTGGGGGTCCATGTGGTGTCCTTGGCCTTCAGTTCAGTTCCTCCCAGGCTCCATTTGACATTCTTGACATAGTCGGCACTATACCCGGTCAGGGTGACAGTGAACAGGTAGGAGGTCCCCTCAACAATGTTGATGGAACTCGGCTCGTATGTAATAGCTGGGGAGGTGAATTATTAACAATAAAATGGGACTATTGAATAATGATAGGTCAAGTTAGAATTATTTATAGTGCCTAGTGTCTAACTAACTAACATGTATTTACATTACCAACCTGCAATATCAAGTGTAGATTCCCCTGAGTAGGCAGCGTTGTTAAAGAAAGTCGCCTTGTAGGTAGATAGAGTCTTGCTAGTCGCCACACCCTTCTTAATAACCAGTGTTGCGGTCAGCTCCTTTTTAGTACTGTCGTATACCACCTTTTTGGTGTAATCAGCCCCAGTCAGCTGTGTAGAACCCTTATACCAAGCTATGTTAGATGTTGTAGTTGTAGCCTCAATACCAGTCATTACTATAGCAACACTGGAATCAGAGGAGTCGAACCCAAAGGAAGCTACACTCTTCAGTTGATAGGCATCTATCTCTACATCCTCAGTATGGGCTTCGAACTCAACCTTGGTCTGGCAGGCCAGGTCCATGTCCTCCTTGACTTCCTTTATAACAATGGTAGAGGTCATGCCCTCACTTTTGTACTCGGTGGATGAGATGGTATAATTACCATCATTAGTAGCTATCTCATCATCATCCAGTTCCCACTTGATATACCCGGGTTTAGTCTTGCTGCCACTCAGGGTACAGGTAAATGTACCTGCCTGGCCCTCCAGGATCTGCTTGGTGGGCTGGCTGATAACCAACTTGTAAACATCAATAGTAGCCTCAGTGTTAATAATATTGTGAGAATACTTGATAGCACAGGTATAAGTAGTATCAGCTGTGGGGCTGTCTATCTTCAGTTCAGAAGTCTGACCTCCATCTTTAAAGGCACTGTTGGTCACCTTGGACCCGGCCTTGGTAACAGATGCCTCGTACTTATCACTTCCCTTCATCCAGTAGATATCGGTAGGAGCAGCCTGGGCGTTAGATAGCTTGCAGGTCAGGGTGGCCGCATCTTTCTCCATCACCGTGGTAGACGTCACCTCGACCTCGACAAAGTCTACCCTGACAGCCTTGGTGTACTCATACCCGTCCACTGTAAACTTACATTCCACCTCGTTATCAGTTGTCTGTTTGGTGAGGGTCAGCTGGTTACCCTGGATAGTATCCTTGTAGGCAGTGGTCGCCATTACAACCCCGGCAGTGGCATCATCAGCACTATAATCTTTACCATTGTACTTCCACTTCCAGGCCGTGGGCTCCCTGTCAGTTCCATCTACCTGACACGATACAATGGCATCCACGTCTTTCTTAGTCACGTGACTGTATGTTGTCAGGGTGAAAACATCACTCTTTAACTCCCAGGCCAGCTCGTTAGTTTCCCACTCGTAGTTGCACGTGTAGACAGTGTCAGCAGTGGGGGCAGGGATCTCTATCATCTGGTACAGGAAGCCATCACTCCTGGCCTTGGTGTCTACCGTGTAGGTGTACCCAGTGACCTTATCTGTACTGTCCAACTTGCCAGTGAACTTGCTGCTGGTCCACCAGGAGGCCTTGGGAGCCACCTGGGCGCCATTATACCCACAGGACATGATGGTGTTGGATCCAGAGAGGGTGCTAGTGCTAACCTCCTTCTTCTCAATCACATCAACTGTCACGTCATGATCCCAATCCCTGTCATTGACCTTGAATGTGGCAGTGTAGGTACTGTCCTTCTGGACCCCATCCACAAACAACATGGAGGTCCTGGATCCAGTAATGGGTTCCCAGGTGGTCCATTTGATGGTCATCTGTCCGTTACCTGTCTCCTCACTCCAACTAATGGATTTGGGTGGCAGGTAGCTGTCTGTGATGGTGGCGTTCATCCATGCACCCTCCCCCTTTACAGTTACATAGTTGACACTGCTCAGCACAAAGGTATCCACAGAGGATAGAGCCAGGAAATTGTTTCCCTCGAGGAGAATCTGACAGTTCACATCGATGTCATCAGTCGGTGTCAGCTCTATCTTACTGGACTTCACCTCCCCAGAATGGGTTCCCTGGGTAATGCCACCACAGGCAGCGGGACAACCTCCCTTAGCATAGATCTTGTGTGCCGTCGAGTACTCGTAGGTGGGCCTACTTAGGATGATCTTGAAGTCATCTGGGTTGTTCATCAACACTCCAGTACACTTAGCATCGGCTGGAGGGGAGGTGGGGGTTAGAAAGTGCAGATCAGAAAGATTTGATCCAAAAAAGATGTAATAGATGGACAACAATAGTTCTCTCTCTCTACTAACCTTTGCAAGCTGTAACAGCAGCCTCTCCGCCACTATACGTCTTGCCGTCAGAAGTGAAACCGACTGCTTTGAAGTTCTCAAAGACACAGTATTTCTCTGTACCATAGGTGGCAGTCACGGCTGATTTACAGGGTGGGTAGTCTCCCACATTGAAGTAGATTGTAGAGTCCTTCTCTGACTCCTCAACTTTACATGTCACTGTGGCCTTGTGACCAAGTTCAACAAAATCTCCCACAGCATTTGTTTCTGGGTAGGAGTGAACAGTTAGACACTTATCATATACTACGTGACTGTAATTTCGCACACGCTGTCTTAAGCCCGGTTCAGAGCAGTCTTTTGTGAGACAAAGCTAGATGGGACCTCCTATCTACTTACCGATAACAAGCTGGACAACCCAACAATTAATTAATTAATACTAACCGATAACGTTGATAGTAGGTTTCTTGATGAAGCTCTCTGTTCCAGATAAGGGGCTCCCAGAGAATGCAAACTGACACTGGAACTCCTTGTCACTAGTACTAGACTCGGTAGTCAGGGAGATCTTCTTCTGACCAGCAGCAGGTTCCTCTGTTTTGGTAGTGACCCCTGTCCCGGGACCTACAGGCCAGGTACCGGCAATGTTAGTAATACCATAGTCCTTAGCCAGACACCACACAGTACTAGAGTTGGTCTTCTGAACCCAAACCTCTTCACTTGTTGTGAACGCTGCAAATTACCAGGTGTTAGGAACCAACTATACTAAATATTTATTTAACCATACAAGGTTATTTAGTTGGATCATTTCCAATTAAATTTGTAATACTGCCAAATTTAATTCGTTTTATACTTACAGAAGACGTCATGTGAAACCTTGACAACCTCATTATTATACTCAAAAGCGAGGGTGAGAGACACCTCAACATCTGTACCAGCACTTGTCTCAGATGCAGGGAGGACAAACGTGCTAGTTACGGGGTCTGTTCCCGATTCAGTTACTTCAGATCTAGAGAGGGTGGTTATCTAGGTGAGCGAGTAAAGATATAGTATGTCAGGTCGGTGAAACACAGAAAGCTGAGATTTATTCTCCCTTTGTTAAAAGTAACAATCTTACTGATTGGAGCAGCTATAACTCACCCAGAAGCAGCGTAAGATTTAGTTTTAGTAACCCATGTAATGGTGGGTTTCTTCACAAAACTGGCAGCCTTCATCTGCAGCTGTAGAGTGTCTCCAGCAGGGGTTATATCCACAGTATGTGGCTCCGTAAAGGAGAAGTAATCCGCTACAGCAGTGGAGTGGGTGATGGAATTCTTGTAAATATCCAGTACACAGGAGAATGTCACATCTTTGTTGCTCTGTATAGTGTGGACCAGAGTGTTGCACTGTCCCTCACTCTTGTATTCTCCGTTCTCTAGTTTGTAGTTGGTCTCGGAGGTACTGTAAGTCTTGGTGTTGTCCTTGAAGAGGAGGGAGTTGGGTGCCTGTCTAGCTCCACTCACACAGCACTGGGGACTAGCAGAGTTGGTGTTGGTACTGTAACTCTTTCCAGTGATAGCTGCAGAAATGTGGAACCGGGTTAGGATGGATTAGCAAATATTTTAGAAGTTGGGAACACAGAAAGAACGTACAACTGTGTTCTCACTACGCAGAAAATAGCAATATCAATTGGGATGAAATGACTGAACACGTACCAACAAGATCTGAGTAGACCTCGTATTTCTTAGTGTTTCCTGAGATTGTGAAGGAACACTCGTGTTTTATGTCGGCAGTTAGCCCTTCAGCCTTTAGTGTAGATGTTTTAGAGCCAGTAGAGGTCTCAAAGCCAGACTAAAACAAAGTTATTAGTTGAACTATTAGAACTGATTAAGTTATTTAAAGGAGAGATCTTTTATTCGTCATGTTTTATCAATTTCAGTGGATCATGTATTCGCTCAATATGCTTTATTGATCTGCTTATTCCTATGCTTCACTATGATCACCCTGTTATTTACCGTGACGACAACATGAGAGGACCCAGAGTTGTCCCAGGTGATTGTAGCAACGTCACTCTGCAGTCCCTTGATCTTGCAGGTCACAACAGCGTCACCACCACTGATCGCAGCATAACTCGTCAGATCCACCTCTGCAACAAACAGAAGGGGGGTTAGGGTCACAATTGTCCATGATAGATTGTCCTCACACTCGCAGCGCCGTTTGAGATATTTTACATGTTACAGATTTAGTGTAGTGCAACAATGTAACAATTGACTTGAGGGTGTTTTTCAAAAGACACCCACATACCGTAAACATCAGCCTCAGCGGTGATAGAGAGAGAAGAGTAACCCCACACAATGTTACATGTTATAGTTTTATCTTCCGTTAGGTAGGCCTTCAATAGTGTGATGGATCTGAATGCACTTCCTGTGTCTCTCTGGTTGGTTTGTAACTGCATAGGGGGGGTGGGGGGGAGGGGTTACACAACGTGGGTTACACAACATGATGGGTTACACATGGATTAGGGGTGAGACTATGTCTCATTTCCACAAATGTGGCTTCACAACTCACATCAATTTTGGTCTGATCAGTGAAAGTATTAGCGTACTGATTCTCCCAGGTGTTAGTTCCATCACCAAACTTCATGTTCTCAAGGGGGAACAGGTCTGCGGTGTAGTGGTTACTGTCCTTAAAGTCAGTCACCATACACTTCATAGCAAGGGAGTCGTCTCCTTTATCTGTCCAGGACTTGGCGAAGGAGAGAGCTGCAAAGAGATCAGGGAGATTAGAGTTGGAGAAAGACTATTGGTGGTGTAAAGTCTCACTAAAGACTGAATTTACGTACAGTTACGTAAGGAGAGTTACGTAATTCGAGCAGCGTGTGCGATATTACAGTCACTTTGTTCCAACTTACACAGCAGTTCAGCCAGATTTCCACTCTTCTCCACGGTGTTGACGGTACCAAAGACAAACATACACTTGTACGTGGTATCAGCAGAGAGACTGGATACCGCCTTCTCAGCAGTCGACTGAGTGGTCGTGTGTTTTGTGAAGGAGGCAGTGCCTGATGCTGTAGCGTAGGTGTTACTGCCTACTACAATGATAACAGCAGTAGGTTTAACCAAACTGTTAGTCATGTCACAGATATAGGTGATAGGACTACCAACAACCGTTCCTACATTCACATCAACAATTTCTGGAGGGAGAGATTCAGGGATTACAACGAGAAGGGAGAGAGGCCGAGAGGGATGGTCAAATTGGTCACCAAATTAGACAACATACTATTGAGTATTATCCTCTAACTAGGAGATGTATTTTTCACTTACGGACGACATCCACTTGGACAGTACTATCAACTTGAGATTCAGTAGAAGCCTCATCTGCAGCTCCATCCCATTTGAATCTGCACGTCACCATCATATCCTTGTCAGTACTAGGCGAGGTGAAGGTGAGCACCTTACCGCTCAGGGAGGACGTGTGGGTTGCACTGTTCCACAGAACCGTAGCAGATGTCGGGTTGGTGTCACTGAGTGGGAGAGATGGTTAAATAGAGAGGAGGGGAGGGATTTGTTGTCACTTAGGGAGGGACAGACTATTATATTTGGGGGAGTGAGGTTGGAGAGTTGACAATTACCTCTTAACATTAGCGACTGTACATGTCATTTGGGTTGTTGCAGATGCCAACACGGGAGTAGTAGATGAGACAACCTCTGAAATAGGGGGGATGTTAGCAAAACATCGTCATCGTCATGACAACACACTGTAAATGGGTAACTGTTATCATGACAACACACACATACACACACATGTTTGTTGTCATGTGAGACTGGGGTCACGTACCAACAACGTCCAGGGTATACGCGATACTCTTCTCGTCTGTACCATCACTATTAGAGTCACTAGATACACAACTAAATGTCACGTCTGCGTTTGGTTTTGTCAGTGTCAGTTTGTCTGTCACACTCTGTCAGGGTGTTTGTCATGGTTAGTCTCAATTAAATCTTATTATTTAACATATCCAACCCCATTCTAACAAGTAGTACTAAACCAATATATTATATCCCAGTACTTACATGTGTTCCCTCATCCCAGGTTCCTGTTTCAATAACGTAGTTCTCTCCGAAGGCAGATGACTCGAAGTTGTGCTTGGCAGGCTCTTGTACAGAGATCACCTTGTTGGTGAATATGACTGTGTCCTGTCCCTTGAGGGCCTTGTTAGTCGTACTGGTCACCACAAACCGGGTATGGAAACACTTCAGCTTGGCAGTCTTTGTGACCGACTGGGTACCATACTTTACTGTACAGGTGATCGTCTTGGTCTCCTCTTTGGTACAGTAGGTCTTGTCTACAACCAGGGAGGCCTCGAATATATTGCTGGACCATGTTTTGGATGTTGTGGCCTTGTTGGCAGTGGCGTCCTTGGTCCATGTAGTAGTCCCGTCCGAGAAAGTATAGTCAGTGGGCTCACTGGCACCATTCTTAACAGTACACTTGAACGGGTCTCCCTGATATCCAATCAATACCCACACGTCTTCCACCTCAACAGCTGGGAGAGAGAGAAATTTTTGGTTTGGTTGAAAATACGATGGTGGACGAATATCAATGTAAAGAGAGAGAGAGAGAGAGAGAGAGAGATAGTGATATAGTGATATAGTGAAATATATCGATATCATTCATGTAACGCATTACTTACAGACAACATCAAGGGTGATAACGGATGTAGGAGAGAAACTGGGTTGACTTGTGAAGTCGAACTTGCACGTGTACTTCCCGTCTCTGTTAGCATGGGTAGGGTTTGCAATACTCAGAATAGTTTTCTTAGCGGTTGTGGTAATGGTGTAGTCCCCTCCTGCGGTGATGGTAGTTGAACCAGTGGTCCAAGTTGCACCGTTCTGGGTCTCTGAACCTTCTAGGGTACACTCCAGGTCCACCTTGGCGTCGTCCCCCTCCCGTGCGTAGATGTTATCCTCCGACTGGGCAACTACAAGAAGGACATGTTAGTTAGGGAGGATCAAATAGTACAAAATTCAGTGAACTTCATAAAAATCCCTGTATTAGAGTTTGAAGGAATATATCTCGATGCAGTCACTTACGCCGTGTGTAAAGGGTTATCTCGCTCTTCAGAGTTTTAGAGTTAGGGTAGTTATAGACACAGGTATATTTCCCAGCATTCCCAGCCACAGGGGAACTGATCGTGATCTTCTGAACCCACTTGATACCGGCAGTTTTCTCGATGGTCTGGGTTCCCCCTGAGGGTGCCGTCCAGCTTGCAGATGACGGGGCAGTTCCTGCGACGACGGAACTTCCAAAGGAGCTGGAACATGTTAGTTGCACTTGGGCTCCGATGGTGTAGGTCGTGTCAGAGGCACTCTCAATTCCTAGTGAGATGCAAACAATTAGTATCAGACACAGAATATAAATTTGTTACTGTGGTTACAATATTGTCACTATACACTGTTACTATGGTTATGTAACTTACGGACTACAAAGACGTTCTTTGTGTCGGTGGGTTCGTAGTTGTTTTGGTTTGCCATGTCAAACTGGCACTTGTAGGTTCCCGTGTCAGCAATAGACAGTGAGGTCTTCTTCAGTTTTCCAACCTGTATGGGACAGTTTGGTGGTTACCATAGCAACCTAGAGGTGACTAACATGTAACGAGGGAGTTACCATAGCAACCAACAACATAGCAATGATCTATGAGGACACACTGTAATTGACATGTGCTAACCTTGGAACTGTAGGTCATGGCATAATTGTTAGCGTTTTCTGTTAGTTTGGTCGCGGAGCCGTCTTTGAACCACCACACCCCCTGAGGGTCTTCACCCCCCGTAAAGGTACAGGTCAGCTCCCAGTCAGAGCCAGTATAGTCCAAAATACCAGCCGTTGGAGTCACCGCCGCCACTATAGAGAGAGATATAATGTGTTAACACACAGAGATAACCTGGTAATGAAATTACTCCTCTCTCAACTACAGCAGCTACCTGAGGCATAACGGCCCACAAGGTAGGGGTTATTTCGTTACCATCATGATGCTCTAATCTACAGTGGGGGTCTACTTACGTCGCACGACAACCTCGATGGTCTGCTTGTAAGCATCTATATCAGCGGTGGCAAATGAGAATTTGCAGGTGTATGTAGAATCAATGTTGATGTCATTTGTGTCAGGGAATGTAAGGGTTGTGGTCCGTTCCCCGTCATCATTGGATCCCTTATCTATCGTGTACTTGTTACTAGCCACCTTCGAATCAATACCAGTCCAGGTCACATCGGTAGTTGCCACCCCATTCTGCCCATAGTTCATGGTACAACTCAGTACTATCTGACCACCCAGTGCGTAGGTCTTCTGGCTATAAGCACTCATCCCTGGGGGTGAACAAGTGGTGAGTATCATTGATTTGACTTAGGGGCTAGGGCGGATTCTGAACTCAATGAATAATACTTCACCCAACACGATCAGTCATAACCCCTCTACCCCTCTCTCCCGCTCTCTTTCCCTGTCCCTCTATCTATCTCTCTTTCTCTCTCTTTCTCTCTCCCTCTCTCTCCCATTCCCTGTCCCTCTCTCCCTTACATCGATGGTGAAGTGGGATGGTACTGTTAATTGTATCGGTGTTGCCAGAAAATGTGATCCCGCAGTAAATAGTAGTGACGTCCTTGATGGATACTAGGTCGTCTTTAAAAGTGAGGACGCTGTTCTCCATATAGTCAGATGTGTCCCAAGCTCCTTCCTTGGCTATCCCATATGTTGATCCATCACTGACGGTAGTTCCCCCCACTTTCCAGGTAAAGACAGGAGTAGTGGTACCGGAGTATTTACAGGTGAATGTCTGTGTGTTAATCTCAAAGGTGTCAGAAGACAGAGGCTCTATCCCTGCGGAGGGGGGGGGGGTGTTCAACAATATTCATGTGGGACGGGAATAACGGGTATTTGATCCCTGGAGGAGGGGGTATAACATGGGTAGTGAATCACTTGTCGTGTTATAAAGCAGTATAGTGTGATGTACGTACAATGAATCATTAGAGAGGTGGTCGAATCTAAATCATCCTTAGTTGCCATGGTTACTGCACACTTGTACGTATCACCAGACTTCTTCGTAATGTCACCGTTTGCCTTCTTGTACACCATCTGTATTTTATCACCGGAGTTCTTGGTAGAGACTGTTGCAGTGCCCCCTGATACAGC
>AVPN01000273.1:0-10233 GCA_000695325.1 Pleurobrachia bachei | reverse complement strand
CTATGTTTCCATAGCGCTGTGTTTCCCTGCCGTCGGCCATGTAAACATCACTATCAGATATGTGACCAGTGACGTAACCTAATAAGAGTAGGAAATGTGAGATGGGACATGTGATGAGTTACCTAATTAGGCTCCGTTTCTAGTCTATGCGATCTCTAATTAACTGATCTCAGACCTAACAATCACCTTATGAACGCTTTTGCAATGAAGAAGACATGATGAACTATGGTGAACATTGTGAATTAAAGAAAGGAATGCACGCGGAAGCCGGGGCTGCACGTTCTAATCAAAGTGCACCATTTCAGCACTAAGGGTACACCGTTGCCCTCGCAACGAAAGTGTGACCAAAAAGGTCCCTCTACCGATTAGTTAGTATACCAAAATGTCGTTTTCGAATCCTAACCCTGCTATGCCTTTTTGCAAAGCAAAAAGGCATCCGGATGGATGCCTTCGGCATCCACCCGGGCAGGGAAAAATGCCCCTCAAGATCTTGTAAAGCTCTACAAAAAACATGAGGGTTATTTTATGATTTGATGCAAAGCAAAGGGTTAGCCTAAATTTCGGGTGGCACGCGAATTTTGCACGTGCATGATCTAAGCGCTCCTACTATCGAGCTGTGACAATTATGTCGGATGACCACTGTCACCCCCCCCCTCTTGCCATCACAAGAAGGATCTAACCGGTTTGTCGAACCAAACAATTTCCAAGGAATGCGCCGGACCAAGCGACGCCACTTGGTTCTATCTTGAACTGTTCTCTGACAGCAACTTAGTCTAGATGGTCTAGTACGTTATAGTAAACAAACCTCGCTAAGAGAAATTTGGGTAGATATGCCAGTCGACGTCTCAAATCCATTTTTATACCAGATAAAGACAGCTGATGGTAAAAAGTCAGCAGTACATGTTATAGTCACAGATCCTCCTTTGTTAGCAACTGTGCTTGAAACAGACAAGTCGGTTACACCATAAACTCCCAGAGTGACAGTATCATGGGTGTCATATCCACCGTCAAATGTGTTACCAATGGCATCATATGTTACTTTACACGCAAACTCTCCAGCATTATTCTGGTTGGATGAAAGGTGTTATTAGGGGGGTGCAGGGGTCCAAAGAATTATATAATGGATTTTTTTTCTTCGAAATAAAACCTAGTATAATAATGCTTGCCTGGCTAGACTGTGTTTTGGGAGGGTTAAAACATATATAATGCACGACGCACGTACTTTATCGACGCTTCTGAGGAGAAGGAGTCCTGTAAATTGGTCGTTGTTGGATGTTACAAACTCAATTCCTTCTTCAAATATTTCCCCGTTCTGCAGCCAATCAAAGCTAGGCTGTGGTGGCCCTGGAACGATGGATATATATATATATATATTTCTATATTACTACCCAAGGGTCTCAGCTCCTAGACCACCGCTGAGGTGCAACATGTTCATTTCCGGGTTTACCTTTTTCCTGCATTTCTAGCCTGAAGCCAAAAGTGTGACTATTGAATCCTTTCCTCATTTCTGTTTTAATTACCGTGGTTTCACAAGTCGCAGCTCGCATTACTGGGGGTAGGTGCCGGAATTAATCTCATCTGGTTAATTAGATAATTCGATAATTAGGTTTGTGCATAACCGTTTGATAGCTATATAGCCACTTAGGGAAGGAGTAGAGACAAAAGTGAGGGCACCAAATCGATCAGCGGGGGGTGCTAAAATTAACTATCTATCTCATTTCGTTAATATATGGCTATAGCCACTTAGGAACGGCTTAGAGACTTTTCACTGGTGCCATTTTGTTCAGAAAAAATTTTAATCTTAGAGTTGTGGAAAAAATTATTTCGTACCGTTATTAGCGGTCCAAGTAGGCCGATTAACTAGACTTTTGGCATTTCGACTAATTTGGCATCCTTTGACCGCGAATAACGCCAAAACGATAAGAGATAAGCCCTAAACTTTTCCACGCTCTTAGATTAAAATGTTTTTTTTCTGAACCAAATGGCACCAGTGAAAAGTCTCTAAACCGTTCCTAAGTGGCTATCGCCATCTTACTATGTATAGTGCAGATCCACCCATTTGGATCACATCACTGGGTGTAAGGAAACCACCAGGATCGACCTCCGGATCAGATCACATCGGACGATCTGATCCCCCTCTACTAAGTATCAGATCACATTATTGGTCATTGGAATCTAATCCATCCAATCCCCCACCTCCCAGGATCAGATCACCTTATTTGACCCTGTAGCACAAGTTCTACACCCTGTTACACAGATCACATGATCCGAATAAGAGAGAAAAGAAAGAAAGAGAGGAGATAGTGAGAGAGATAGATATATAACAGGGACGGTCACTGAAGTTTTCTCTAGATTTGCGATCGGTACGATCGCTCCAGTTTCTAGTATATACAAAAAACAGCTATGTGCAAACCTAATTATCCAATTATCTAATTAACGAAACGAGATAGAGACGTAATTTCAGCACCTACCCCCACTAATTCGTGGACGGTGATAACTTTAGTGCCCTCAGTTTTGTCTCTACTCCTTTCCTAATATATAAGTGGCTATAGCCATAAAGCTAACAACCGGTTATGCACAAACCTAATTATCTAATTATTTAATTAAACAGATGAGATAGAGACTTAATTCCGGCACCTACCCCCACTAATGAGAGAATGCTAAACACTTTGTTTGCCTCTCCTCCTTTCCTAAGGGTAGTCACACTTTTGGCTTCAGGTTAGAAATGCAGGTAAAAAGTAAACCCGGAAATGAACAGGTTGCACCTCATGCCGGATTTGATAAAACTCAGTAGTGTTCTAGGAGACCCTTGGGGACACATTGGTGAAGGAATTAGGTGGTTTCCAATTTATTTCCATTCAGGGCGAAATTTGGCGTTTTCCCCCTAAGTATGTATATAATACCTGAGGCAATACAATAGAGTCGGGCATTTTTGCCGATCATAGCATCAGTGCTGATTGGAGGGGCAATTATTCCCAATACGATCAAGTCACACACTTCTGAGAAGACGATTCTAGACCCGTACTCCATTGCACATTCGAGCTCTCCGGCATCAGTAAAGCTCAGGCTATCCACTGAGAAGACCGAGGTAGAGATGTTCTTTGAGCCATCCAAGGATGTAACTGCCAAATATGGAAAGGATTATAACAATGATAACTATATTCTATAATAACTATTAACTGATACGCTCACGATTCCGCGCCGCTAATTAGTTATCAAACCCACCTAGGCTGGCGATGGTGCCAATGTTAAGGGAGGAAACATCCACACCGTTGAGGAACCAGGATGCACTATCTGCATAACTGTTGCCACTTGCAACACAAGTTACAGTCACAGAGTGGCCCACTACACCCCTAGCACTGGAGGGGAATGATTTGATACCGTCCACAGAAAGAGTTCCTGCTTCAGATTCCAACACCTGTAAAGGAAAGGAGATAGATAGACAGATAGAAGATAAAAGAGAGAAGCATATATTAGCATTTACTGCTGCAACTGTTTACTGTGAACAATGAACATGAGACTTGCCGCCCAAAATATGTGTAATTACAGCACTCGACTCTTTCACAGTCATCCTCAATAAATAGTTTTACGTTGTAGCTGCAGGGAGTAAAACTAACCTGATCTCCGAAAACTACATTGCATACATAGTCGCCGTCCATAGTTGAAGTAACACTACCGAACACCAGTTCACTGGTCACTGCACTATCACTACTGTCTGTGTTGGTTAGTAACGAGTTATCTACACTGCTCCCATCTTTTAGCCAGTAAGAAGTAGGGGAAAGACCGCTAGGGGCCGCTTCAGTTACACATGTTAAAGTAATGGTATCTCCAGGTTCGGCTGAATGACTGGATGGGTGCTCAGTAAACGCAATCACTGCCAGCTCAACCTCGTGCTCTACCGTTACCCCATCAGCTACAACTTGACAGGTGTACGTGCCCTCTGATCATTTTAGTGCCCTCGGTTTTGTCTCTACTCCTTTCCTAAGTGGCTATAGCCATATGGCCAACAAACGGTTGTGCGCAAACCTAATTATCCAATTATCTAATTAACGAAACGAGATAGAGACGTAATTTCAGCACCTACCCCCACTAATTCGTGGACGGTGATAACTTTAGTGCCCTCAGTTTTGTCTCTACTCCTTTCCTAATATATAAGTGGCTATAGCCATAAAGCTAACAACCGGTTATGCACAAACCTAATTATCTAATTATTTAATTAAACAGATGAGATAGAGACTTAATTCCGGCACCTACCCCCACTAATAAGAGAATGCTAAACACTTTGTTTGCCTCTCCTCCTTTCCTAAGGGTAGTCACACTTTTGGCTTCAGGTTAGAAATGCAGGTAAAAAGTAAACCCGGAAATGAACAGGTTGCACCTCATGCCGGATTTGATAAAACTCAGTAGTGTTCTAGGAGACCCTTGGGGACACATTGGTGAAGGAATTAGGTGGTTTCCAATTTATTTCCATTCAGGGCGAAATTTGGCGTTTTCCCCCTAAGTATGTATATAATACCTGAGGCAATACAATAGAGTCGGGCATTTTTGCCGATCATAGCATCAGTGCTGATTGGAGGGGCAATTATTCCCAATACGATCAAGTCACACACTTCTGAGAAGACGATTCTAGACCCGTACTCCATTGCACATTCGAGCTCTCCGGCATCAGTAAAGCTCAGGCTATCCACTGAGAAGACCGAGGTAGAGATGTTCTTTGAGCCATCCAAGGATGTAACTGCCAAATATGGAAAGGATTATAACAATGATAACTATATTCTATAATAACTATTAACTGATACGCTCACGATTCCGCGCCGCTAATTAGTTATCAAACCCACCTAGGCTGGCGATGGTGCCAATGTTAAGGGAGGAAACATCCACACCGTTGAGGAACCAGGATGCACTATCTGCATAACTGTTGCCACTTGCAACACAAGTTACAGTCACAGAGTGGCCCACTACACCCCTAGCACTGGAGGGGAATGATTTGATACCGTCCACAGAAAGAGTTCCTGCTTCAGATTCCAACACCTGTAAAGGAAAGGAGATAGATAGACAGATAGAAGATAAAAGAGAGAAGCATATATTAGCATTTACTGCTGCAACTGTTTACTGTGAACAATGAACATGAGACTTGCCGCCCAAAATATGTGTAATTACAGCACTCGACTCTTTCACAGTCATCCTCAATAAATAGTTTTACGTTGTAGCTGCAGGGAGTAAAACTAACCTGATCTCCGAAAACTACATTGCATACATAGTCGCCGTCCATAGTTGAAGTAACACTACCGAACACCAGTTCACTGGTCACTGCACTATCACTACTGTCTGTGTTGGTTAGTAACGAGTTATCTACACTGCTCCCATCTTTTAGCCAGTAAGAAGTAGGGGAAAGACCGCTAGGGGCCGCTTCAGTTACACATGTTAAAGTTATGGTATCTCCAGGTTCGGCTGAATGACTGGATGGGTGCTCAGTAAACGCAATCACTGCCAGCTCAACCTCGTGCTCTACCGTTACCCCATCAGCTACAACTTGACAGGTGTACGTGCCCTCCTTCTCCTCTGTTATGTAGTTCATTGTAAGTACCATTGACTGGTAACTAGTGGTCGACGCCAGATAACTTCCATCCTAAAATATAAAAAGTTAGTATCAAAACTTCAGGCTTGGTTGTTCATATTTGTTTAAACGACTCAACGAATTAACCCCTCTAAAGACATTCGCGCGCTGGAAAGGGAGGGGTTACTTTGTTACCAACCATATGGTATGAGCTGTAAATGAAGAACTGAAGTAATTTTATAATTTATTAAATTAATTGTACCTTAATCCATTTGATACTGCTTGCTTGAGGTGTTCCATCATATGTACAGGTGATACTGACATCTCTGCCAGTCTCCACGACATAGCCCCCCGTAGGGGGTGTAATGAGGAAACAGTCGTCATACCCCGTAGACCCATTCCTTAGTGTGGAGCGGCCTGTAGGACACTCTGTGCAAGCGTAGACGATGCCACCCAATGAGTAGCTACCAATTGTACAATAATCACATCCAGAATCTCCCCTGAACTGCCCGTCCGGACATGTTGCTACAAGTATGTTAGAAGGGTATTAAAGTAAGCGATCATGTTACTAACAGACAGTGGTAAAATTGAAATAAAACATGTTACATACTATTAAAGTGAGAGTGGACCGACATAGAATTGAAGAAGATTTTTGTAGGTGTTAGAGGCAAATAACGATTTGCGGGAGACGTAGTATAGACGTAGTATCGACGTATTATATACTTTCTATAGACGTATAATTAATTACGATACCCCAATTTCCAGGAATCTCGGGTCAAGTCGTTTGAAACGCACTTTACTAAAGTCTTTAGTATAGACGTAGTATCGACGTATTATATACTTTCTATAGACGTATAATTAATTACGACGTATAATTAATTATTCACCCTCGTATAATTAATTATTCACCCTCGGGATCGCCGCCCAGTCCGTCAGGTATTTTCTAACCCCTCTCTTTAGTACTTCAATTATCGTGTCGAGGCCAAAAGTGTGACTACCCTTAGGAAAGGAGTAAAGACAAAATTAATGGCACCAAAGTGTTCAGCGTCCTCGCATTACTGGGGGTAGGTGCCGGAATTAATCTCATCTGGTTAATTAGATAATTCGATAATTAGGTTTGTGCATAACCGTTTGATAGCTATATAGCCACTTAGGGAAGGAGTAGAGACAAAAGTGAGGGCACCAAATCGATCAGCGGGGGGTGCTAAAATTAACTATCTATCTCATTTCGTTAATATATGGCTATAGCCACTTAGGAACGGCTTAGAGACTTTTCACTGGTGCCATTTGGTTCAGAAAAAAAAAACATTTTAATCTAAGACCGTGGAAAAGTTTAGGGCTTATCTCTTATCGTTTTGGCGTTATTCGCGGTCAAAGGATGCCAAATTAGTCGAAATGCCAAAAGTCTAGTTAATCGGCCTACTTGGACCGCTAATAACGGTACGAAATAATTTTTTCCACAACTCTAAGATTAAAATTTTTTCTGAACAAAATGGCACCAGTGAAAAGTCTCTAAACCGTTCCTAAGTGGCTATCGCCATCTTACTATGTATAGTGCAGATCCACCCATTTGGATCACATCACACCCACATTCCTTTGGTGGTCGATCGACCTCCGGATCAGATCACATCGGACGATCTGATCCCCCTCTACTAAGTATCAGATCACATTATTGGTCATTGGAATCTAATCCATCCAATCCCCCACCTCCCAGGATCAGATCACCTTATTTGACCCTGTAGCACAAGTTCTACACCCTGTTACACAGATCACATGATCCGAATAAGAGAGAAAAGAAAGAAAGAGAGGAGATAGTGAGAGAGATAGATATATAACAGGGACGGTCACTGAAGTTTTCTCTAGATTTGCGATCGGTACGATCGCTCCGGTTTCTAGTATATACAAAAAACAGCTATGTACAAACCTAATTATCCAATTATCTAATTAACGAAACGAGATAGAGACGTAATTTCAGCACCTACCCCCACTAATTCGTGGACGGTGATAACTTTAGTGCCCTCAGTTTTGTCTCTACTCCTTTCCTAATATATAAGTGGCTATAGCCATAAAGCTAACAACCGGTTATGCACAAACCTAATTATCTAATTATTTAATTAAACAGATGAGATAGAGACTTAATTCCGGCACCTACCCCCACTAATAAGAGAATGCTAAACACTTTGTTTGCCTCTCCTCCTTTCCTAAGGGTAGTCACACTTTTGGCTTCAGGTTAGAAATGCAGGTAAAAAGTAAACCCGGAAATGAACAGGTTGCACCTCATGCCGGATTTGATAAAACTCAGTAGTGTTCTAGGAGACCCTTGGGGACACATTGGTGAAGGAATTAGGTGGTTTCCAATTTATTTCCATTCAGGGCGAAATTTGGCGTTTTCCCCCTAAGTATGTATATAATACCTGAGGCAATACAATAGAGTCGGGCATTTTTGCCGATCATAGCATCAGTGCTGATTGGAGGGGCAATTATTCCCAATACGATCAAGTCACACACTTCTGAGAAGACGATTCTAGACCCGTACTCCATTGCACATTCGAGCTCTCCGGCATCAGTAAAGCTCAGGCTATCCACTGAGAAGACCGAGGTAGAGATGTTCTTTGAGCCATCCAAGGATGTAACTGCCAAATATGGAAAGGATTATAACAATGATAACTATATTCTATAATAACTATTAACTGATACGCTCACGATTCCGCGCCGCTAATTAGTTATCAACCCCACCTAGGCTGGCGATGGTGCCAATGTTAAGGGAGGCAACATCCACACCGTTGAGGAACCAGGATGCACTATCTGCATAACTGTTGCCACTTGCAACACAAGTTACAGTCACAGAGTGGCCCACTACACCCCTAGCACTGGAGGGGAATGATTTAATACCGTCCACAGAAAGAGTTCCTGCTTCAGATTCCAACACCTGTAAAGGAAAGGAGATAGATAGACAGATAGAAGATAAAAGAGAGAAGCATATATTAGCATTTACTGCTGCAACTGTTTACTGTGAACAATGAACATGAGACTTGCCGCCCAAAATATGTGTAATTACAGCACTCGACTCTTTCACAGTCATCCTCAATAAATAGTTTTACGTTGTAGCTGCAGGGAGTAAAACTAACCTGATCTCCGAAAACTACATTGCATACATAGTCGCCGTCCATAGTTGAAGTAACACTACCGAACACCAGTTCACTGGTCACTGCACTATCACTACTGTCTGTGTTGGTTAGTAACGAGTTATCTACACTGCTCCCATCTTTTAGCCAGTAAGAAGTAGGGGAAAGACCGCTAGGGGCCGCTTCAGTTACACATGTTAAAGTAATGGTATCTCCAGGTTCGGCTGAATGACTGGATGGGTGCTCAGTAAACGCAATCACTGCCAGCTCAACCTCGTGCTCTACCGTTACCCCATCAGCTACAACTTGACAGGTGTACGTGCCCTCCTTCTCCTCTGTTATGTAGTTCATTGTAAGTACCATTGACTGGTAACTAGTGGTCGACGCCAGATAACTTCCATCCTAAAATATAAAAAGTTAGTATCAAAACTTCAGGCTTGGTTGTTCATATTTGTTTAAACGACTCAACGAATTAACCCCTCTAAAGACATTCGCGCGCTGGAAAGGGAGGGGTTACTTTGTTACCAACCATATGGTATGAGCTGTAAATGAAGAACTGAAGTAATTTTATAATTTATTAAATTAATTGTACCTTAATCCATTTGATACTGCTTGCTTGAGGTGTTCCATCATATGTACAGGTGATACTGACATCTCTGCCAGTCTCCACGACATAGCCCCCCGTAGGGGGTGTAATGAGGAAACAGTCGTCATACCCCGTAGACCCATTCCTTAGTGTGGAGCGGCCTGTAGGACACTCTGTGCAAGCGTAGACGATGCCACCCAATGAGTAGCTACCAATTGTACAATAATCACATCCAGAATCTCCCCTGAACTGCCCTTCCGGACATGTTGCTACAAGTATGTTAGAAGGGTATTAAAGTAAGCGATCATGTTACTAACAGACAGTGGTAAAATTGAAATAAAACATGTTACATACTATTAAAGTGAGAGTGGACCGACATAGAATTGAAGAAGATTTTTGTAGGTGTTAGAGGCAAATAACGATTTGCGGGAGACGTAGTATAGACGTAGTATCGACGTATTATATACTTTCTATAGACGTATAATTATAGACGTACTACAAATGCCCGTTGTAATCCTACAACCCTCTCCCCCCAGTCTCTATGTCCCCCCCACTCTCGTCTCAATCTTTGTCTCTCCTCGTCGGGAGAATATAGAGGTTGGTAATGGTAGAGCGCTGATGATAAACATCAAGGGAAATCTCACTGAATAAAATGTAGAATCAGGTGATAAAGATCCGTAGAATTGTAGCTGTGTAGAGAATCAACGGGGTACGTAGGAAGAAAAGCTCTAGAAATCATGGCGGCCCAAGCAATAGATCCCAAAACATCACCAAACACCACAGGAAGACGCAACAAACAAACAACAAAATGCACGTGCAGTATTCCCCACAATACCCCTCCCTGGCAACCCCCCACTATTTGCACGTGGGATAGGACATACTCCTCACCTTCACGACGTTAATTTCTACTTTATGATAAGGACTAGAGAGCCCAGGCAAAGACCAAAAAACTCCTCTCACACTCT
>AVPN01000272.1:16060-29024 GCA_000695325.1 Pleurobrachia bachei | reverse complement strand
CCCCCCCCCGATCGAGCAAAAATCGGACCACACACGCGGAGTACGTTTCCAGGATGGACCGACGTGGAGGTTGACTTATCGTGCTTGAAGTGGTATGGCGCCAAGAAGAGCAAAATCGGGGTTCGACTGTATACCCAAATATGGTGTGCCTCACTTTTAGGTGGTACAGCGGGGCTATTTTAGCTACTACTTGTCTGTCTGTCTAGTGTCTGTCTGTCTGTCTATCTATCTGTATATCTATCCATCACAACCGGACCTTTATTAGGATAGCCCCAAAATCTCGGGTCTTATTAAGGGACAGGTATAATCACGTTTCTCGTACCTAAATAAAGTATGTACCTAAATAATTTGTCTTGCTGTGGTTTAAATTCAGCCACAGCTTTTATTTATTTATGTATAAATTACAATATGGGGTAATAAGATGATTCTGGTGTATTCCTTTACTTTATGTTGTGCCGTAACTTTCTATTATAATGTACATTATCTTGATATCAATATTTAAATAACACGTGTGCGTGCAAGAGCTGTTCGAAGCTTTGTTTGGTGCAGACCTGAACATTTCCGAGGTCCCTCATCTAGCAGCTGTACCAGGGGATGTTAGCAAAATATATCACACTCCTTTTTGCCTGCAGGTACCCCGACAAGAATACTTTGACCAGCTCCAAGAGCTAATGGAACCGGTATGCAGTCCAGGATTGTTTGCTAAATTGTTCCACGCAGACTTTAAACAGCACATAGAGGCCCTCAAGATCCTTATAGGTAAGTTGAGGGAGAATAAAGATCGGTCGAAAGTTGAGAGATCATTAATTTGTGCGTTACATAGAGCGGTGTTGTTGAGTAAGGGTACTATAAGCTCCCCTCTTTTAGAACTGGCGGTGCAATTCGAGTGAAAGAAGAATAATGTATGATTCTTCTTTCCCTCGCCGCCAGTTCTAAAAGAGGTGAGTAAGCCTATTGGGTTGATATCTGATCTTAGGTAGGGTGATGTGATCCGATATCCTTGTATGTATTGGTTTTATCGGCTACATATCGGCTATAATAGGGGGTATAATATACATATTGGAGAATCTATCTTATCAATTCTGATCAGATCTCACTCATGATATAAATCATCATACAATATATTATCATGAACCGACACAAGTTAACAACCAATCATAACTCGTTATTTAGGTCACATGACTGGTTATCAGCCAATCAGGGACCAGCATTTCCTGATTTGGTCGGTTCCTTTACATACATTGGACACACTTGACTGCACAAAAGCATCGCGTGGGAATGTAAACTTGCAGCTCCGTGGTTGAGTTTCATGATGTGCCACCCACGCCCTGCCGTCCTGAAAGCTAACTTATTACTTCGCATGTCTTCTTCTCGTCGCGGTGCACTAGCATAGTGCACTAGTATAGTGACATGTGTGCACACATCTTTCCATCCCACCCACGGCACACTCTACAAGCTTACGCTTTTTATTAGAATTGTGCTCCCCCCTGTGTTTCTTCTCATCCGTGTGTAGCTGGAATCAGGTGCTTGGCTAGCATGGATTATAGGTTTTAACCTTGCACAGCTGTAGTCTTGCTATTGCTCCCAATTCCTGATTTAGACAATTGATGGGATTGCTATTTTAGAAACGGATAGAGAGAGAGAGAGAGATAGACAGAGAGAGTAAGAGAGAGTGAGAAATATAAAGATAATAGGGGTGTTGAGAGTAAGATAGACTTTGATATCGCGTTGTAGTACTATTTACCCTCGTGTGAATGATTGGCTCTTGAGGTGCGTGGGCCACGCGTATAACGCCCCTGTATCAATATTCCCAGTCTAGATTAGTTTGATATACCTCGCACTGCGACCAGAAGGCGCCTGCGGCTACCTCCTGGCTCAAGTGGTATGAAGTTGTATCCGTCTGCCGTCATTGCCTATATTGATTGTCTAACAATATAGCTCCAATTGAATCCTTCTGGTATTTCTGTATCTACACTTTATAGTGATTCCTTCAAGTACTTGTTCGGTCCTCTCTCATCTACCCATTTTGTCAAATAGAACTTGCACAGCACTCTTGATTTCACTATATCTGTCTTATATAGCGTTCGATTGAGTGACATATAATTGGGGATCACCAGCACTCTTGATTTCACTATATAATCTGTCTTATTATATAGCGTTAGATTGAGTGACATATTGGGGATCACCAGTAAGGGGCCGAGCGATGAAATCTACTTCAATCAAGAAACTCCTCATCACATGTTTAGGTAAGATCTCTTATTTTTTTGATCATTATATCTCTATAGTAAACAGTCAAACCTCTAATTACCGGACCTCTATTTACGGTAACTATTATTCCAAGTACTAAGAGTTTCCTCAACACCCTTATCTGACTCCATTTTCTATTTTCAGTATTTGCAATCTTTGCCGGTACAACATTCTTTTAAGAGTTTCCTCAACACCCTTATCTAACTCCATTTTCTATTTTCAGTATTTGCAATCTTTGCCGGTACAACATTCTTCTTCTGCGACTATGACGTGGCCCTAACAGTGGAAGTCATGCAATATATGGGAGCACCAGGGCTCATAGCGGTAGCTTCCATTAGTTGGTTTGTCGCCCACACCTGGTACGTCTTCGACCAGCACATCAAGTATAAGGACTTCCCCCAGCCGCCCCGGGCTGATTTCTACCAGGGGAATTGGCCCCAGATGAAGGCCGCCCAAGACAACAACACACTCTTTGATCTCTTCGGAGAGTGGGTTGATACGTATGGCGAGACTATTCTCTTTTGGAGGCAGTCTGCACCCAAGTATTTTACCTCCGATCCAGACCTGGTGAAGGCCATCCTCACCGAGATTTCCCTCTTTGCAAAGACCCATGCCATCCCCAACCGGACCCTCTTTGGCCAGAGAATGACGGGCACATCCAGCTTCCTCACAGTCCAAGATGGGGAAGTTTGGGCGATCAAACGAAGGGCCATGTCACCCTACTTCTCCAAAATACACATGACAGGCATGTTTGACAAGTGTCATGATTACATCGCACGGGGACTTGAGAAGCAGTTCTCAGAAGTTACCTTGGGCAAGACACACGTGGACATTGTAGAATTTTATGGCGAGCTGTACCAGTTTTTCCTTGGTGCTCTCGGCTTTGATCTTGATTGCAACTTTGTCTCCGATAACGCGAAATTCCATAACGAAGTCATCCAGGGAGTGCTAAAATGGGCCCCACAGCAGTTCGGTAACACCACTGATGTACTAAAGATGCGAATATCTCTATAGTAAACAGTCAAACCTCTAATTACCGGACCTCTATTTACGGTAACGTTTATTCTAAGTACAGTCTGACCCCGATTTAGTGACCCCCGATTTAGTGACACCCCGATTTAGTGACAGGATAAATTTCCTCCGATATAGGAAATTAACGGTATTTGACCCCGATTTAGTGGCCACCCCGATTTAGTGACCAAAACCCTTTCCCCCGAGGATGTCACTAATTCGGGGTCCGACTGTACTTTAAGAGTTTCCTCAACACCCTTATCTAACTCCATTTTCTATTTTCAGTATTTGCAATCTTTGCCGGTACAACATTCTTCTTCTGCGACTATGACGTGGCCCTAACAGTGGAAGTCATGCAATATATGGGAGCACCAGGGCTCATAGCGGTAGCTTCCATTAGTTGGTTTGTCGCCCACACCTGGTACGTCTTCGACCAGCACATCAAGTATAAGGACTTCCCCCAGCCGCCCCGGGCTGACTTCTACCAGGGGAATTGGCCCCAGATGAAAGCCGCACAGGACAGCAACACACTCTTTGATCTCTTCGGAGAGTGGGTGGATACATATGGCGAGACTATTCTTTTTTGGAGGCAGTCAGCACCCAAGTATTTTACCTCCGATCCAGACCTGGTGAAGGCCATCCTCACCGAGATTTCCCTCTTTGCAAAGACCCATGCCATCCCCAACCGGACCCTCTTTGGCCAGAGAATGACGGGCACATCCAGCTTCCTCACAGTCCAAGATGGGGAAGTTTGGGCGATCAAACGAAGGGCCATGTCACCCTACTTCTCCAAAATACACATGACAGGCATGTTTGACAAGTGTCATGATTACATCACACGGGGACTTGAGAAGCAGTTCTCAGAAGTTACCTTGGGCAAGACACACGTGGACATTGTAGAATTTTATGGCGAGCTGTACCAGTTTTTCCTTGGTGCTCTCGGCTTTGATCTTGATTGCAACTTTGTCTCCGATAACGCGAAATTCCATAACGAAGTCATCCAGGGAGTGCTAAAATGGGCCCCACAGCAGTTCGGTAACACCACTGATGTACTAAAGATGCGAGTTAACAAGGATGTAAACTCAGTTATCTGCGGTGTTAGTAAACTCCGGACCATCTGCCGGTACATCCTGGATGAGAAAATAAAGGAGTACACGGAGAAAGGTCCACAACCAGATGACATCTTGCATCATGTTATCACCGCCAACCAAATGTACCTGGAGCACATCAACACGGAGTATGACAGTCATTATAAGGAGAAACTAATGACATTCATGACAGACGATGTCCTGACCATCTTCCTTGTCATTGATAACATGGCGAAAACAATGTCCAACTTGTTGGTGCGAGTCATGCGGGAACCTCGAGTTTACGCAAAAATGGTGGCCGAAATTCGGGAATGTGAGATTGGAAACTTACAAACGATGGACAAAACCCTGCGATACACGGAAATGGTGATCCTGGAGACACTGCGACTCCACCCAACCCTGATGAGAGGTATCCGTGTTACCAAGAATCCGAACACAGAGCTGAACAAGGGCCTCACCATCCAGGGACGAGGCATGATCTTCTTCGGCCAACTCGTCCTTCATCGGTCCAGCAAGTACTGGAAAGATCCTTACGAGTTCATCCCTGAGCGATGGGAAACCGGATCCAAGAACATCACACCGTTCACCTATCTACCATTCGTGGCGGGACCCCGGGTGTGCATGGGGAAGCATCTCGCTATGTTGAGTATGAAGTTAGCCTTGGCTTATACCTTTAAAAAGCACGACATGAGGCCGGTACCGGGTGAGGAGAAAGATATGGACTGGGACTATAGATTCACTATTGTTCGGCCAAGTGCGGGGTACAACGCGGTTTTTACCAAGGCTGATGAAACTGAAAGTTAATGAGTAATTATAAAATTGAAAATAAATATAAAATATTTGTTTGAAAGTATTTTTAATTTCTGGGGGGTAGGTTAAGAAAATTGTGATAGTTTTCTGTTATTTATTTACCATAGATAGCAAAGAGACTTTCGTGACCTATGATTTGTAGAGATCGTCGTGTTTATCAGGAACCGACCGAATCAGGAAATACTGGTCCCTCATTGGCTGATAAACAGTCACGTGACCTAAATTATGAGTTCTGATTGGTTGTTTACTTGTTTCGGTTGGTTCCTAGTGTTTATGTTATGAACCTAACGTTTTGAACCTCACTTATTCTACAGAATGTAGATGTATAATGACTTTGCTTTTTTAACTTAGAATATCCTTTTGTTTTGAAATTTGTTCACAAAAACTAACTTGATTCATACTGAATTCTGATCTATGCTCAATCCTGCTTCACCACGCCCCACACAAATGAAAGGCACGGATTACGGGGGGTCCGAGTAGACTGCCCCAATAGACTGCCCGAACGTTTCATCTGCACATTACGTTTGTCGTTTCACCACAAAGAATGTACATGTGCGTCACGCATCAGGAAATGCTTGGGCAGTCATAAAGGGTAGGAAGATTTGAAGTACAAGGAAAATACCGGTGCGGGGCTTCATAATTGTGAGATTCTCCCGGTTTTGCGAGATAAGTGGGGACTATTGTTAGGGGAAAAGGGGTTGTGTTATTTAGTTGATCAGTGCTATAACAATCCTTAACAATAGTTGTCACGTTCGAAACAGTCCTATATTATTACCCGATAACTGATCACCCCTTCTTCCTACAGCCATTATTCCAACACATCTCCAAGAAATTAAACAATCCTTGGACATCCTTCTGAAATGGATCTCCCTTCGATTCTTTGATACCAATACTTCTGTACTACTCGCCTCCCTTGACTGGTAAGTTTCGCACAAAAAGATGGTGAGCCACCATTGTGTTGTATAGCTCACACTGAATTTGATATTTATGTGAGCGGGTCGCCAGAGCAGTGCCACGGGCCACCCCTTACCTCCCAAAACTGGTGTACATCTTTGCAATATCTAATTTATCCCTTATACCAGGCTATCAAAATGTTTCCGGGCACTTCTGGACGATGGTTACATCCTGCTCGAACAGGAGGCCAGTGCCTTCATGCCATATCTCGTTGCGAAACTGGGCGATAGCAAGGAGCCTGTAAGGAAGAGTGTTCAGGCGCTCTTCAGTGATATTGTCTTCATTTACCCCGCTTCGAGGACTTTCCATCACCTTGGCGAAGGTAATTAATTGGTCATTAGATATGATGTAATATATAAAGTAAGGGCGGGGGGGCGACCAAAAAATCCAAAAACTTTTGTAATTCTCAACAAATTATTACTCCTCTGTGTGTGACTAACAAATCATTGTACCCCTCTGTGTGTGACTAACAAATCATTGTACCCCTCTTTCTATAGGGCTAAAAACAAAGAACAGTCGACAAAGAACTGGTGTGCTGGAGCAAGAGACAAAGTTAATACATGAACACGGAATTGATGTGTGTCAACCGTCCCCAAAAAAGGCATTTGAGTTTGTGGCAACGTTCATCGGTTAGTTTGTAAAGTACATATAATTCATGGCTAGTTGATACATATTTTAACCAATACAGCCGTATTATTTCGTTGAATTAACCAATTATGTTAATATTATTTCTGCATGGTGGTCACTATCTAACAATTTTCAGGCGACAAAGACAACTCGGTGAGAACGGCCGCCCTGAATTGTGTGGTGGCAGGGTGGAACTACATCGGAAATGATGTTTATAAGATGGTGGGGAGACTCTCGGACAAGGACATGGGTATGTTGTTTCTCTGACGTTCATTCCTCGGATGACAGAATTAGGGAGAGGGAGATATAGAACTAATTAGTAGTTAATATTATGTAAAATATACTACCTCTATTAGGAATGCTGGAGGAGCGTGTTAAAAGAGCCGGTAAACGTGTTGATACATCACCTAAAGCCAAGGTAAGAAACCAGGGCGCCGCTTCTGTCCGGCCCTCCTTCCCCCCGCGTTTTAACAAAACAAGACCGCTTGATATACAGTCGGACCCCGATTTACCGGGCCCCGATATACCGGAACCCCGATTTACCGGGAGGATAAATTTCCCCCGATATATGAAATTAGCGGTATTTCACCCCGATATACCGGGCACCCCGATTTACCGGGCAAAATCCTTTCCCCCGAGGATCCCGGTAAATCGGGGTCCGACTGTACCTGATTTTAAATCTTTTTCTTTTTCATGATAAACGCTGAACTGTGTGTATCAGAGTTCGACACTTTGAACAGTCAAAAGTAGTGGTCTCGGTACTCTTGTCTCTTATGTACTACATAACCACTAATTGTCGTAAAATGGACGACTCTTCTCCCTCTCTATCCTCTATCCCTCGCTGTCTTTCTCTCGCTCTCTCTATCCCTCTCTCTCTCTCAATCTCAATATAAGATGAAAACCGCTAAACAGAATCTCAACGTTTTGTAGTATTGGTTGATATGATAATAGCCCTCCTTCTAAATTCATATTATCTTTTCACATTTCTTTTATGAAGTTTTGGAAAAAGAGATAATTCTTTTCTGAGAAGAATGACATGTGTTTCCAAAAACACTGATTTCTCACCCATTTCTATATGTATTCTGTGTGTAAAGCATGGGTATCTTACAGGAAAAAACTCAGTCTCAGAAATCTGAGGAGGAAGAGGTACAGTGCTGACTGTATGATAATAAATGGGTAGGGGGAGGGAGAGCTGAGAGAGAGAGAGATGGGGTCGAGGGAGAGGGGGGCGAGGGATAGAGAGACAAAAAATGATTATAATAGAGATAGAAAGTAAGGGCATGGGCATGTCACACATCTTGATATGTATGTCTTTAATCATTTAACTTTCTGATTAAACGGTTTGTAAAGGGTGTCACACCTCAAAATTATTTTGATTGACTGCAATAATTTGCTAGATAATTGTTAGATAGTTGTTAGATTATTGATCTCGCCTTTCTATTACAATATGACCCGATCACACCTCCCTCTAGGCAGCTAAAGCAGCGGCATCAGCGGCAAAACAGGCTGAGCAGCAGGCCCCTATTGCAGCTGTATCTGTGGACGATATAGAGATGGAGCTGGAGCCGGAAGAAGATGTACGAGAACCATCCCCGCCCCCTCCACCCCCAAAAAGGAGGGGAGAATTCCAGATGGATTACAAGGTATCAACAATTATTGTACCAACCTTTCATTTCCGTTTTCTTTGGTTTTTGTGTACCAAATTGGGATCAGTAATTAATGTTGGTTGCGTGAATTCTGTCTATGTGTTTCGGGTTTTAGAAGTGTCCAGATTTAGGTGTCCGGATCACATTTCCCCTTCCATGATTTATCTGTTATCTCATAACGGATCCCCTTCTTATCATTTCTTCTTTTCTGCTTTCTCTCTCCTGTCACAAA
The DNA here is from genome assembly GCA_000695325.1 of Pleurobrachia bachei. Lineage (NCBI taxonomy): Eukaryota > Metazoa > Ctenophora > Tentaculata > Cydippida > Pleurobrachiidae > Pleurobrachia > Pleurobrachia bachei. The sequence continues at coordinate 20,409 of AVPN01000272.1, read as the reverse complement.
GTCTGATCATTTTCTTCTTCTGATCGTTAGTTATTGTACTGCTTGGTTGTTTATTGCCACTGTTATTGTAACTTATTGTTAAATGTTAATCTTGTTCTGAACTCTTTCTAGCTGCAGCTCACATGAGGGCACCCTCCTTTGTGATTAGTGGCCCAGACGAGGATCCTAATCCTTCATCACCTCCTCCCCGGTCCTCCAGGCGACATTCCCTAGCAACCTCATTCACCAGACAATCCACCCCTCGCCCGCACAAGCTCAGTCCAAAAGGGCCCTCTGTAGATAGGAGGCGGTCTGTATCAGTTGATTTTGTGTATCGACCTGTGAAGAAGACTCCTGTGAGGAAGGAGGGTAGGAAGAGAACTGAGAGTGGTGGTGCTAGTAGAAAGAGGATTGAGAGTGGGGGTACTAGTAGAAAGAGGACCGAGAATAGTGGTACTACTACAGAAGTGGTTGCTGAGAAACCTGTTGCAAAGAGGAAGGGAGAGTTAGTAAGGCAAGATACCTATACGATCTGTAAGGGAAGGAGAGAGGTGAGATCGGAGGATGATCTCAAGAGTAGAGAGAGAAGTCCTCGAATCACTGCTAACACGCTGCTTCCTGGCAGTGTTGTCAAAACTGGATCAGGCGCCGTAGAATCACGATCGGTACGTCATTTTTGAGGCTCAGGACGGCATCTAAGTGCTACCGAACGAAGAGCGTCCATTGCTGTTACTACACCAAGCCCCCGGAATCGTAATAACTCTGAAAGACGGGATTCTATGAGCTATGTAGAAACTTGAGGCTCAGGGTCTTTGGAATCACGATGGCTTTCTTCTAGCAGACAATGCTATGTTGTAACAACACCAAGCCCCCGTGAAAGAAGAGCCTCTATGAGCTATGATATTACAACTCCGAGCCCCAGAAACCTAAGCGCTGTTGAAAGAATGTCGTCTGTTAGCTGCGTTGTAACAACTCCCAGCCCCCGTACATCCGAAAGAAGGGCCTCTATGAGCTATGATATTACAACTCCAAGCCCCCGTACCTCTGAAAGAAGGGCGTCTATGAGCTATGTTGTAACAACACCAAGACAGAGAAGGTCCTCGGTAGGAAGTGTGACACCCAGTCCTCGGAGTGGTGGGAGAAGGGCATCTGTGAGTGGGAGTTTAGGTACCCAGAGGTCTCCGTTGGGTGATCTTGTAGAGAGGAAGGATATATCTCCTTTGCATGATCTTATAGAGAAACGTTCAAATGAATCTAAAAAGATCTCCGCTGTTGCTGAAAACCGCGAGAAGAGGAGAGTATCGTTTGCGACTATTGGGGCGGGTAACGTATCCAGTGGTGCAGAGCTCCAAGGATCCAGTGAGAGTTATTTTTCAGATGATTCTGAGGGTTCCAGAAAAACTCCCTCGTCTGGTGTTCTAAAAATGGTATCTTGCGGCCCACCTGGTAGACTATCCCCATCATCTCCTAGAGCGGAGTCTAGAAAGATCCCCGGTACCCCATATCCCCGAGGTGCTGCTGAGACGTTCCCCGGTACCCCCTCTGAGACAATTGAATCACCTAATTCCCGCGGTACTGAGACAATTGAATCGCCCAATTCCCAAGATACCGAGACGATTGAATCACCTAATTCTTCATCCTCGGACTCCTTCACAACTCCACCTCACACCGGAGATGGTGATGTCTCTATCCACATTTCCACTGCTAAATCAGCGAGGAGGTACAGTGAGGTTGACGTGGACGAGCTGGCGGAGGTCAAGGTCACCCTGCATTACACACAGGGTGGTCGAAAGGAGCAGCAAGATGATTGTACTGAGACAATAGGTCAGGATTTTCAGAACAAGATAGACACCGAACATGATAGTAGTAGTGATAGTAGGAATGATTGTTTCTCCGATCACGTTGAACAGTCTTGTTCCAGTATCTATGAAGAGAACCCTCCTTGTTCCAGTATCTGTAAGAAAATAGAGAACGAATCTTGTTCGAGTATAATCTATGAGGAAGTAGAGAACCCATCTCCCGCATCATCTCCTGACCATGTCGGTGATAACCTCTTTTCCCCACCAACCAGAGATTCCGGACCAAGTTCATCCCTGGTTACACCGATTCATACCTCGAAATGGGGCCTCCTCTCGCCTCTTCCTCCACCCCTTCCTCCCCCACCTACACCTGCAACTCCTGAAGATGCTGGAAAAGAGACGGGGTTAACACTAAAATATGGTACTCTCCAAGCCCTCTCTCATGATGGCGCTAAGGAACCGGAAAATTACGGTGAACTTGATCCTGAGCTCAAACTTAGTGAACTTTAACCCGCTATCCAGAAAAGAATCGGGGACATTCAGAAAAAAATCGAGCAAAGCTTTAGGGAGACCCTGACCTGGACCATTGATATGGACACTGATGTCAGGGATATATCAGAAGCATACGATAAATTGGAAAAATTATATATACCAATACCATGTGGGGAAATCTTGAACACTGTCAAAGCCAGGAGGAGAATATCGGAAATACATTTCCCACCTCCCCGGCCAACACTCCGACTCACAAAACCTTCCCGGCTTCCTTCAAAGGAGGGGATTTGGAAGCTAAACCTCACCCCTGAAGTAGCGGCCCTTCCTTTTTCTTACAATATCAGGTCATCTGATCCTAACTTGCTACAACCCGAGGAGATATCACCTACCTCACGACGGTTTGATCATGTACGTAGTATGTCTCTCACAATAAATCACGGCATCCTCTAACAGTGCCCTCTCACAATCTATAAAAGTGTCCGTGTTGTTGTCGAGTTGTTGTTGTACCATGGGGTGATTTGTGTATTGGTGGTGGTTGTCACGGGAGTTTGTTTGACTGTTCCAACACACATCTCTCACCGTCCCCTCTCTCTCTCTCTTGTTTAGAACCTCAAGCCGTTGAATGTTCGACCGTACGAGCGACTGGGACAGTTGGATATGTCAGGCCTTGACGATTTCGCTGTGCCAGAAACTAGCCTGAAGGTTAGTCGCGAACACACGCTGTTTTTAGTATGCTGTCTGGGATTTATAGGGGATTTATAATGCATATTTACGATTATAATAAGCACCCCACTTATCTCTCTAACCCCTCACCTACCCAACTTTCTCTCTAACCCCCCACCACACCTCTCTCTAACCCCCACCCTTCACAGTACGCTCACCCCCACATCTCTCTAACTCCCTACCCTCCACAGTACGCTCCTGTTGAACAGAATATGGATGGGATCAATCTAAACGCATCTGACTTGGATTCAATCGACAACGAAATAGTCGATATGATCTGTAAGTGTTGGCAATTACCCATTTCCCAGTCGGAACCCGATTTACTGGGATGCTGGGGGCATTTATCAGGGTCGGTAAAGATCGGGTTAGAACCGTTATAGCTTGTCTTGATAAACTATTTGAATCTGGCATCTTTCCTCTAACTTTCTCTCACACACGTGCAGGTAACATCAGGCACCCCTCTCTGAGTGTTGTGATTGAAACTGTGTCCTGGTTCAACTCACGTCTACAAGATCCAGCTGAGGCTCTCACACTAAAGAAGTAGGGAACTATTAGTGTGACGTCACGTGACATTATATCAGGAATATTATTGTTGTAGCTGGTTTGGCAGATCAAGGAATCATTTTAGTGACCAAATGAAATATTAGACGGTATCAGGAATTGTTACATGAAATCAAGTTACCCCCCCCCCATAACATTGCCCCTTTCCTACACAGCTACGTAAACAACATTGTGGGATCTGCGATGACTCAGCTGACCCACTATCCCGCGGGGGTGGATGAAACTGCCCAGCAAGAACAGATCTTGTACCGGGCTATTAGCAGCGTCGTTCTACAACTCATCACCAACATTCAACTTTGTAGCGAGGTTAGTGATAATTGGTAATGATATCGACAAAAACCCGGACTTTTACGTAATTTGACCCGAAACCGGCATTTAAATTTACACTGAGCTGGGCCTTGAAACTTTGCCTGTTAAACGATTAACCATTAGCTATATAATGCCCCCATCTAGATAAAAGAGGCGGCGGTGTTCCGAGTATGTGATACCTTCCTAAAGATTCTAGCAGTCGAAAACGATCACCACAAGAGCTATAAACCACTCGAGGATATCTTTAGAGGTATGTACTGCAGAGTCTTAGTTGGGAAACCATTTTTATGTTGGAGAATTAGGACGAAATCGAGAGTTGACCGAATCGTGGCCATTTGGGGAAGGGGGTTATGCCGGATGCCCCACACGCGAAGTTACCAACACAAAACACTTGATTTTAACAGGATTGAACGCTATCGTGGTACGACTGATAAGCAACTGCCGAGCTGGCCAGGCCACACCTGCACTAGTCCATGTTATGGATAC
>AVPN01000271.1:28677-42714 GCA_000695325.1 Pleurobrachia bachei | reverse complement strand
CTTCGTAAAACTTGTGGTAACTTGGTGTGGTGGTTCCAGGGACTCATTGGAGTATTCTGGAAGTGGAATCGCTTTTAGATATCAATTAGTTCCTATTTTTACGGAATAACGACGTCGTATTACCGGCCTATTACGTCTCTATCTATTTTGCACACTTACAGCTATATATATGCTTTGTTGCGTCTATAGTGCGTCTATGGTGCGTCTATGGTGCTGCTATACTACGTCTATAGTGTGTCTATAGTGCGTCTATAGTGCACTTTTTGGGGTGGCTAGTGCTGCTATAATGCGGCTATACTGCTTCGCGTTTATAAAAATGCGTCTATACTGCGTCTATACTGCGTCTATAATGCGTCGGCAACGCGTCGGTACTGCGTCTATAGTGCAAAGCCCGCAAATCGCAAATTGCCGAGTAAGGGATCAGTTGTCTCACACTGACTGTACATCGCGCAACCTCGCATGTACGCTACGCGGCCTCACGTAGCCGCTGGCCCGGAAGCCGGGCCACGCTTCTGGAGGGTCTTATATGAGACAAGGGATCAGTAGGTGTTGCTCACAATGGCTAGTGGTCTCAACAGCTGCTGGTATAGATTGTTCCATAGGGCATGATAGGCACTAGGGCATGTTACCGTTACGGTCGAGAGACTAAGGGTCTTTCTGGCATGACCTTTCAACGTTCGGTTGCTTTCCTAACTTCAATTGGGCTATTCAGACATACTCCTTGTCTGTCGGCTCTCACACCGGGTCGAAGTCCCAGTGTGAGCTTACGCGAGCTCAAAGGGCCGAATGGACAGACTGCGTAGTATGGCAAAGGCTAGTAAGTGTACCGTAGACCCCATCAGAGCGCCGCCAGACAGGTTCTGGAAAAACAGTGAAGTTGATATATTGCCAAGTAAACGATCCTTCTTTTCTCAGATTCTGAAGTGTATGTACATTGTACGTGTCCACTGATTTTGTTTATTTTGTGGTTTGTTTACTTTCTCAACGGCAAAGTAGCATTATGTCATGAGGGTCCTCGTTCCGTTAGTCACTGCTTCAAAGGTATGGGTCAAACAAACTAAAAGTAAGATTTAAAGTTTCATGCCCTCATGTGTTAACTGTGGATTGTACCTTGTGGGATCAATAATCATAGATAGCTGCTAAATCGGGGTTCCAATAAATCGGTGTCTGACAGGAGTATTGGAAAGCTGCCACCATTAATTAATGTGCAAGCAAATTTGCCAATTTGCATTTCTTAACAGTTCCAACTGGCCAGCGCTTTACCAATTACAGTGAACAAAACGGCAAACGTCCGCAGCAGGCAACAAAAACCCCGGTGGGACAATACGGTAGGTTGGTCACCAGGACAACGCGCGGTCGTCTCTACAAGTGAATACTCGCGCGCTCCGTCTATACTCAAAGTTGTATGTGACCTGTGGGACATTACTGAGTCGTTGCTATAGCTTGTTACACTTTACATGCTTAATTGGCAGAAACATTGCGAACTTTCGCTTTAGTTGCATACAGCGTGCTTTCTTTCATTACATTATCGATCCTTAGTATTGCATATCCCTTGTAGTTTTGTTTGTGTTAAATTGAATATTCACCGTCACTTGTCGTTTGAAATATATTCTTTCTTTGAAAGTTTGCTAGAAAACCTAACAATCCTATAATTCCCTGTTATAGATTCCAAGCTATGGTGTCCCAGAAAATCAAAATCATCATTGGCATCTCAGTAGCATGCGGCATCGCTATTGCTGCCGCTATTGTCGTGGTCCTAGTGCTCTACTTGCCGGGGGATAACAATTTAACCGTCACCACGGCTACTTCCGGGAAAATAAAAGGCCTCAAGACGGAATTATCCGACGGAACTTCAATCTACTCCTACTATAACATAAAGTACGGGATAGCTCCCGTCTATGATTTGAGATTTAAACCTCCAGTGGCCCATACAGTTACAGCTGATACAGCAGTGGATGGAACGAATACAGCGGATATCCAGTGTATCCAGTTCGATCTGGGCGGTGGAGTAGAGGATTGTCTAGTGTTGACCGTAATGACCCCCGACCCATCTGGATCTCGGCCCGTTATTGTTTGGATACATGGGGGCGGTGTGTTAACAGGATATGGAAACGCCAAGGGTTACAGTTTTGATGCTGAAACGACACAGCTTGTTGATTCAGTGACGGTAAACATCAATTACAGACTCGGTTTTCTTGGGTTTTCAGCTATTGAAGAACTATGGGAGCCAGATGTTCATTATGCGAATGCGGGTATTCGAGATATGGTCCTAGCACTAAAATGGGTGAAAGATAACATAGCCTCATTCGGGGGTAACCCTGATAAAGTTATGATACTGGGGGAGAGTGGTGGGGCTACAGCGGTTATGACCCTTGTCGGATCTCCCCTGGCCAACAACTTGTTCAGCACGGCAGTTGCTCTCAGTCCAGCTATTGAGGTGAGACACAACTACACTCAAACAGATGACCTCGAATTCCAGAGGATCTTCGTGGACACATTTTGTGGAGACAAGACATCCAATAATGAGACTGCTGCCTGTTTACGGGAATTATCACCATCCAAATTCAGTGTTTTGGCCCTGGCCTTGGAGCTAGGTGAAGGAGCTACTAGTGCAATGGGATCTGGGTATTTTGATTTTCCTATGAGGTACGGTGAGACTGGGGAACACGTTGGTTGTGTGGTGACAGACCCCATTGTATACCCTCAGAATAACAGGGAATTGTCCAGTGCTACCTTTACACCCTCATCAGAGGTGACAGTGGTTGTTTCCAATTTGAGGGAGGAGAATGCTTACATGGTCACCAGTAATACCTTCGACAGTTACACTGAACTAAACACTACGCTTGGAGAATTGTTCCCGAATATCACAAGTGATGCCCAAATATTGGACAAATTTTATGAGATGTATCCTGGTCTAGATGCGACGGACATTTGGAATTATCTAACATCCGACCTCAGATCAACGTGTCCAATCAATGATGTTGTGACAATTATGGAGGGAGCCACTAATAGGGACATCCTCCGATTGTTCATTCCCTATCGCACAACTGTGCTTACAGAATCAATCCCAGCATTCCACGCAAAGGACACCATAGCTCTGTTTGGATACAAAATGGATGCATTCTCCGATACTAGCCAGTACATAACGGACAAATCACTGAGAACAGAGCTGGTGAGCATGTTGAAGAATCTAGGGAATGGAGAGGGTTATGTGGATGGTTGGGTGGAGGGAAAGACTCTGTCTATAGAGAATAAAGATCCAGCGGCCCGGTCAGGGGTCGCAACTCCTGTTCTGACAGACGAAAAGGCAAGGGCGAGTGTGTGTGAGGAATGGGGAAATATGGATTTGACAAAGTATGGGGCACAGAACTGATCACTGATGTACTGTAGTTCTACCAAAGTATGGAGAACAGAACTGATACTGTGATTCAACTAAAGAAAGTGATTATAATGATACAAGTGCAGTGTTTTTAGCTGTAAAGGGTGGTGTAGTATTTTTAGTAATGAGGATAAAAACTATAAAACTCTCATTGATTAGGGAGGTGTGTAATTAGCAGGGTTAATTGATCTGTACACAAATATTATACAAGTAGTTTACCACAGCAAAATATGATAATTCTTTATATTCGTTCCAAAAAACACACACACATACACACACACAGACATGTGAAACAACCCAAAGAAGTTCAGTGACTGTCTGGCTCCGCGACCCCATTTGAGGGGTATGGCGCCGCCATACAGTTCAGTATCTAATTCTCACTGCCCACTGAGTTTTGGGCAGAAGGAGTGTGTGAAGTTGGCGGGGCCTATCATACCCTCACCCTTGGCAGCATCATTGTCCAAATACGCAATCACACTCTCAATGTGTTCCTCCGTGATATTTCCATCAACCTCCGCCAGGTAGGTGTAGAGAGTGATGCCCAAATATTGGACAAATTTTATGAGATGTATCCTGGTCTAGATGCGACGGACATTTGGAATTATCTAACATCCGACCTCAGATCAACGTGTCCAATCAATGATGTTGTGACAATTATGGAGGGAGCCACTAATAGGGACATCCTCCGATTGTTCATTCCCTATCGCACAACTGTGCTTACAGAATCAATCCCAGCATTCCACGCAAAGGACACCATAGCTCTGTTTGGATACAAAATGGATGCATTCTCCGATACTAGCCAGTACATAACGGACAAATCACTGAGAACAGAGCTGGTGAGCATGTTGAAGAATCTAGGGAATGGAGAGGGTTATGTGGATGGTTGGGTGGAGGGAAAGACTCTGTCTATAGAGAATAAAGATCCAGCGGCCCGGTCAGGGGTCGCAACTCCTGTTCTGACAGACGAAAAGGCAAGGGCGAGTGTGTGTGAGGAATGGGGAAATATGGATTTGACAAAGTATGGGGCACAGAACTGATCACTGATGTACTGTAGTTCTACCAAAGTATGGAGAACAGAACTGATACTGTGATTCAACTAAAGAAAGTGATTATAATGATACAAGTGCAGTGTTTTTAGCTGTAAAGGGTGGTGTAGTATTTTTAGTAATGAGGATAAAAACTATAAAACTCTCATTGATTAGGGAGGTGTGTAATTAGCAGGGTTAATTGATCTGTACACAAATATTATACAAGTAGTTTACCACAGCAAAATATGATAATTCTTTATATTCGTTCCAAAAAACACACACACACAGACATGTGAAACAACCCAAAGAAGTTCAGTGACTGTCTGGCTCCGCGACCCCATTTGAGGGGTATGGCGCCGCCATACAGTTCAGTATCTAATTCTCACTGCCCACTGAGTTTTGGGCAGAAGGAGTGTGTGAAGTTGGCGGGGCCTATCATACCCTCACCCTTGGCAGCATCATTGTCCAAATACGCAATCACACTCTCAATGTGTTCCTCCGTGATATTTCCATCAACCTCCGCCAGGTAGGTGTAGAGCTGTTTGAATAGCCCGTACTCGATCCGAGCAGCACCTGGAGAGGACAGGTGTTAGGAGGGGAGGAAACGGGTGTGGGAAGTTGTATTTTTAGGAGGGGAGTTAGCAGATGTCATGAGGAAATGGGTGTGGGGGAACTGGTAAAAGGAAGGTTGTCTAGGCGGTAGGCCACAACCCCCTGCTGATTCAGGAAAGGGAATAGTGAGCGGGATAGAAAACAATTATAGACTATGATGCATATATTTATGAAAATATGCTAAGCATAATGCATATTTCAGGAATAATTCTGTCTATAACAGTGCTTCGATCTAAAAACATTAATTGATTTTCCTTCACGTTTCTTAGTTCGTACTAATTATAGTGACACACAATTTCCTATTACAGCATTCACTAGTAAGACATTTGATCAAGATCGACAATCAGCATTCAGCAAACAATTACAGCCCAATTAACTCACCTCCTTCCGCGTCTTTCGTAAGTATCTTGCAGAGTAGAGAGACAGCTTCAGTTAGGTTGCTTTCTAGAGAGGTACAGGACAGGGCCAGGAACTTGAGCCATGGAACATTAGCAACGAAGTTACCTAATGTCAAAATCTCATCCAACCTGGGAGAGAGAGGGGTGTGAGACATAGAGAGAGATAGAGAAAGATAGAGAGAGAAATTATAATTGATTACGTTTTTTATAGATCTATGGTAATTGTGTCACAGTTTGTTGTGAAGTTGAGCTAATCAATCTTATGAAATTTCTTTAATGCCTTTTTCTGTCTTTTTTAAGTGCAGCGGTAGTACCAAAGAAGACATACGTAATTGGGCTGTGTGACCAATGAAAATGACATCTCGATGATCTTTTTGATTCTGGTGAATGCAATATTCGGTCAACCATTTGATAAAACGTTGCCTTATCATTAGAACCTACCTTTCTCCAGGCAGAGAGAGTTGTCCCCATTTTTCCTTCAAATCATCGACAGCCACAGTTTCCTGGGACCACAACTGTTTGTGAAGTACCCCCAATAATCCTGGCGTGATAACTTTCTCGTCTGTAGGTGTCTGGGGGAGGTGGATGGTGTTAGCGGTTAAACACAGGGGAAGGGTGTCAGAGGTGGGTGAAAACATGGGGAGGTGGATGGCGTTAGAGGTGGAAACAGGAGACGTCATCATGATAAAGTTATCGGTCTGTTTACCTCGAATCGATTCTTCACAGGGGGTGCCTTTCCAGCGCTTAGAGAATCAAAGTAAGCCGCAGACCAAGCCAGCAAATCGCCAGGTTGAGTCCTAATAGCAGCCTTAGTAAACTGTTTGAGGATATCGGGTAGAGCAGGAGGGATTTTAATCTGCTCTGCACAGTACATTGGCTCTTTCGTGGGTAGGGGCATGGCTACGATGGGTCAAATAATTAATTCACTTTTTAAATATCTAGTTTTTCATTTCTGATTTGTTGTGTTTCTGAAGGTTAATGTTGTTTAGCAATACATTCATACACACAAAATGAATCGATAATATCCCGAATTTCAGTTCTAATCGAACACCGTTAAAATCACTTGTAACATCATCTTTCCCTTCTTTCTCTCTTCCAGTTTTTAGTTTTCATTCAAAGTCTGATCTCCTTCCATAAATCTCTGAACATTTATACATTTATACAATCTCTCCCATGATGTAGGTCGGTGGGTTTTCATCATGACAGATCGTTAGTCCTCTGCCATAAACGTCTGGACAGCCTCACCAATGACTGTAGCCGGTTGTGCTAGTTGTAGGGTTGGGATGGGGTATTCGGTGGGCAAGGGTGCGTTCTCCCGGTTTAAATCTCTCATTTCACCACACTTCGGAACATTTTCTACCCACACTCCTTCGTACACCTATTGAGGGAGATATAAGGGAGGTAACAGGGCGGTTCATGTTTTAGTACAATGAATATATTTTTGCCTCCCCTCTCTGGATCTCCGGCTCCCTCAATCTACCACTCTTCTCAGCTTCTCCCCCTTACCTCTCCCTCTCAGCTTATCCCCCTCTCCCTATTACTTGATCCGCCCTTCACCCAATTGACTCACCTGTCCCCGGTCAAGGTAGTAGTGACAGCCGTTACCATTCTTCTTTCCCTTTGACCAGCTGCCCTCGAATCGATTGTTGTTTGGCAAGCGGAGGGTCCCCTCGCCGTCTCGCAGATCATTGTCCCACCTAACAAAAGAAGGGGTAGAGATGGGTAGCGGGTTATTATGCCGAGATTTAATCACATTGCTAATTGCCTTTATTCAAGGGAATCTGGGGATATATTTTGTCTAACAAATCGATAAATAAATTTAATGTCGAGTGTCGACCCTTGTTTTGTTCAGAACCTGGCAAGTCAACCCATGATGCCTTCTTAGCTCAGCAGGTGTTTAGATTGCTGTTTGACAATATGATTGGTGCTTGATAGGATGGCGGCAGGTAATAAGGGGGTAATAGTATGGGAACAGTGGGAACAGGTGTCTGTTTTTGCGGCCGGAGAATCGATTTCGAAACTTTAAATACTTAAGTCTTTATCCTGCGACTTTTACTGCTTTGGAAATGAGTCATTTGAAATTGTTACATTGCATTTCAGTGACCGGCCCCAGTTTCAAATATAGAACGCTTTCATACAAAGTCATTAAGTTCAGCTCTCCATTCTCAAACATACATTCCAACCGGCCGATTTGAGATCTTTTTGAACAGTATACCATTTCTTAATGTATTCCGTTCTATAACAGCTAGGGGCTCTATGCTCTCTTTCCTTCACACAATTTTTATAATTCATGAGGTTGGTACTGTCGGATGAATCGTGTCCATGCATTTCCATTCCATTGTGTACCTACATAGTGCGAGGCTTTTTATCGTTATCTAAAACATTGTTCTCTTCCCTTTCTCTCAAATTGCTTTTCTGTAGAACCGATTGTTATTATCCCACGGCCCAGCTATCTTTGTTGTGGAATTGTTAGTTAATACAGGCGCCAGTTCTGATCGCACATGTACACAAGCTGCTTTCATGTATGCACAACAGAGAGAGAGATGGAGAGAGATCACTCTCTCTCTCTCTCTCTCAGAGAGGGGGGGAAAGAGAGATCGGAGAGAGAATGTGTGAGAGATACGAACATTAATTTTGTCCCAGCCGGATGTCACCATCATGATTCATGATATCGTTACCAATTAAATAGTAATTTCCAGTTCCCATTTTGGAAACCCTTTTAAAAGAATTTAGAATGGCAATTAAATCTTCTATTTAACTATTTGTCAAAATGTTAATCTATTTGTTCAGTTAGAGCATTGTACCGTGTTGTTCCACTTCCACATTAATCGATGTCGTCTTCTTAAATAGACGAGAACTTGTAATCGCTCAGATCCGAGTCTGATCAAACTAATTAGATAGAGCTAACGACCTTGACTCGACTTTGGCAAACGCATTTACGCTGTCTAACTTGGTCTACCGAACCCTCACAAAGCGTGGTGTGAGATATGACCGTTAATCCTTTCCTTGTTTAGCTCACACGGGTTCGCCAGATCATTCTTTGTCCAGTTCTCATGATCTTGCTTACTTATTGATACTAAAATTGACTGCTTATTTTTGTTGACTGTTTTCAAAATTAAACCGTTTATTTTTAGGTGATTTTCTCCACCCATGGTCCAGCCGGTACTGTTAGGCAACCTTGACATATCAACCTCTATCCCCTTATCCACTGTCTTCAAACCAAACTACAACAGAAACTTGGATATTTTCTATGCCACAACCTACATCCTCCTAGCAGTCCTTGGGGTCCTGGGGAACTCCTTCGCATTCTTCTACTTCCGAACACATCGCAGAGACATCTCAAACATACTCTACAAGATTATTTCTCTCAACGATTCCCTAATCTGTCTATCAGCTCTCCCAGTGAGTATCAGCCTGTTCAACAATCGTAGCCCATACCCAATATTTTCAAATACACCCCTCTGTACATTCTGGGTGTACATGTATAACTGTATCGTGAGATTGAGTGTGTTCCTCGTGGTGATTCTCAGTACCTCTCGGACTGTATCCATCATCCAGCCCTTTAAAAGACAAAGAACTATTTGGGTCTGGGTTGCAATTACCCTTTACCTCATATTCCAAGTGATTCAGTTTGTGGCATATAACCTCACGGGTCATGTCACAACAGCTTTTGATGCTGATCTCAGTTCCTGTGTGATGCGGTTTAACCCTGATACTCTCTCCCTTGGATACCAGTATTATGTCCTGGAGCTGGGGACAATAATCCATTATGTCGTGCCGCTTCTTGTGGTTTGTGTTAGTTGTGTTACATCCATCACAACACTTCAAATGAGTGCGTTCAAATCAGGGAACACCAATACCCGCCGTCGGGCAACAAACACAATTCTCCTGTTTTCAGTGGTCTACATCTTGTTTAGTACACCACACGTGATTACCATTATTTTAACACTTATTGACACTCACAGCGGGTATCAGTATAACTTCCACGCTTTTGATTGGACTAAAAACAGATACTTCTACTATCAGAACTTCATAATATTCATGCGGGTATACATGCACAGTACAATAAATCCCATCCTTTACTACTGGAGAATGGAGCGGTTTAGGGTGTGGTTACGGTGTGGAGATGGTCGGATGGTTACCACTAACCACTCAGCACCACTTGTCCGTGTACAAGGTAGCCTGCGGAGAGTTGCAAACATGGCCCTCGCCTCTACTTCAACTATCTCGGGGCGGGTCCGCGGTGTTGTGTTAGGAAGCCGGGAGACAGAATCTGTCCTAACTATCCCGTCATATCAAGTGGAACCAAGACGGGGAATAATTAGTGGGTACAAGAGGAAGGGCTCTCTGGACCCTTGGAGTGGCATGGTCATGAGTGGGGAGACGAGCTCCTTGGAACGGGAACAAAGGGGGATCAATGGTGGCAATTGGAATGGGGTTCTGACAATAACAAGCCATAACAACCCCAAGGAAGTCAGTGCTATCTGTGTTAGCAGGGGATGGAAGAAAAGGGAAAGTAAGGAATATGCGAGATGGGAAGATAGTGGTATCGTTCTAAGTAATTTGTGAGAGAAAATCTCTCTCTCTCTCTCTTAGGGAGAGAGTACTGGAGACTCGATAGAAAGAGAGAAATGCTGCAGGAGTCAATAGCTGATATAGTATATGAGCTAGCATATTATACTTGGAACATTAGCTCATACCCTAATTATGTAGTATTCTAATTTCACTATTATATCCCATGCAATATTGTGTTTATCAAATCTCTACTGGCATTGAGAAACAAAATTCAGAGAGAAAATTATGTGATCACTCAAGTTTTTCCATTCATAATCAACTGTGTGTTGTAAAGCAAAGAAAGATGTACTATATAATAGTCAAGTATTATGAAACTGTTTTCCCTGTGCAGTGCAAGTGGGCGTCCACCCTGGCCCTGTGACACACGATTTGTTACATGTATTTGCGTGTCGGAACTTTGTTTTGGCTCTAACTCATTTATTTCTCAACCAAATTTTTAACCAACTAAAATTTTCTAGACTCTAAATTCCAAAATCAAACTAACCTGCCCTCGTAAACAGAGCCATCTTCGTAGTACATCCTTCCCCAACCATTCCTCTTGCTCTCATACCACTCTCCCTCGTAGTGCTCATTTTCACTGTAGTAAAACGTGCCGTACCTGTGGGGGGTAAGAGGTTAAGTCTGACAAAAGACCAACTACCAAGCCATACAATACAGCAAAGACTCAAGGGCATGACAATGAGCTGATTGTGAATTATTACTGAACTTGGCCAAAACAGGGGTCATGATCAGAGGTTACATTTAACAAGTAGGTAACTTCCTCTTCCCTACTTTTCAAAGAAACCATAGTCTATGAATGAATAGAAGACTGTTGAGTGGGCACAGCAAATAGTAAAAAGGTAGGAGGACGCATGTGTTTAAAGGGTGCCCCATCAATAACCACACTGTAAGTACCATAACCATGCCTCTTGTCCTCCCTCCAGTCACCATCGTATACCGCATTGGCACCCGCCCAATAATATGTTCCTGAAGGAGGAGGGAATATAATGGGGCCTGGGGGTATTGTAATCAAGGATAACCTCGATAGCTTGGATAGTTATCATAAAACTCCTATTTTTAGGAAATTAGGGGGTGTCATGGGATGTTGTACTTGGGGGAGGTAGTCAAATGTCCAGTCAGAATGGTCTTGGCGAGACTTTGTTGGTGATAGACGTGATAGTGGTTACTAACTAGTTACCAGAATGAAATATGATATATCATCTACTGAAGATTGTTACTAACAGAAGTGTTGTAAAATTTACAATGAGTAGCGTCTACTGTTGCCCGTTGGAAAGGGCACCATAGGTTGCTTTGTTTTTAGTCACACGGTTTTCACCACGATCGATGGCAACTGATCGAGTCTAACGTTGCCAGGTGATCATGCGATCTGAATATTTCAATCATGTTTCATTGAATTTGTACCTTCGGAGTTTGGTCTATTGTGCATTTTTACTGTAGAGGCGGTATAAATTAATTAGTAACAACGTATCAAACCAATTCTGCATGTGTTGTATACAACACGAAACCACCCCTATGGCCTATCTTTCTCTCTATCTTTTTATTTACTCTCTCTCTATCTTTCTCTCATATTCTTTTTCCGTATTCTCAGTTTTCCAAAACACACTGCATTTTGTTGTGTCTGGTGCAGGAGGAGTGATGTACAAATGTGTATTATTTTGTTAGGCGTTGCCCTTCCTTTCGCGACATCGACTGTTTCTTTTGTATTGCCTAGAATCAATCAACTGTGAAAATCCATAAAAACTTTACTAAAATTTAGATTTCTATGTGCGTGATTCTTCTCTTTGCAGATACCGCTTGCCGAGGTTGGCCTCAAAATCAAATTATCTGATAACCCTCAGCTGAGACGTTGTCTTATCACCTAGCTACTCCCCCTTATAGGCTCAACTTACTCCCAACTCCGATAAGCCATGTCACCCTTTCTCGTTTTATTTGTGCTTCTTGTTGCCGGACCACCGGTAACAAGCACCTGTGAGATACCCGATTTTGATGCCATTCAACAACAGTGGGGCTACACTGCCCCCAGAGATTTGGTTCACCAGTTTTGGTGGTTCATGAAAAACCCGTGCGAAGATGCCGATACAAAACCAATTGTGATTTGGCTACAGGGAGGTCCCGGAGGTTCGGGTACTGGTTATGGAAACTTCATGGAAGTAGGTAAGTGTATCTTGGTGGTAGAATTACCAGGATTTATTATTGTGTAAGGTGTAGTAATTAATTAATGATCTTAAAAATAATGCGGATTTCTGAGGAACACTTTCTATTCAGGACCCATTGATAACAACTTGAAGCCACGAAATTACACTTGGCTAAAGGAAGCATCACTTCTCTTCATTGACTCGCCTGTTGGTGCCGGGTTCAGCTACGTCGATGACCTCGATGCGATGACAACTACGGTATGACACAAAATTATAACTTTTCTAATTTAGTTTACGGAAAATCATTAATTTTTTGATTTATACTTTCATCCAAAACCAGGTCATCTTACATCTTTCAATTTTAGGTATACGAAGTAGCCGACGATCTTGTAGGAACTCTTGATCAACTGACAAGTGTCCTCAAATCCAAAATGTATAACGGCTCCACCCTTCCCCCTATCTTCATCTTTTCCGAAAGTTACGGAGGAAAAGTGGCTCCAGTGTTCGGTAGCAAGATTGTCCAAGCACAAGCGAAGGGTAAACTAAGTGACGTCACTCTTGGAGGCGTTGCTATTGGTGACGGTGCGGTGAGTATGATGGATGCGGGCATGACCTACCCTGACTATCTCTGGCAGACAAGTCAGATTGATATCGTTCAATGGAACAACCTGACAGCCATTGCAACTGCAATGGGAATGGCATACTCTTGGGGTGATTTTGATACAGCTAACACCATGCTGAGTGTCCTCATGGGCTCTATAGCTAATATGACGGATGATGTTTTCTTCTACAACATCATCTATCATCATCAACCCTCTCCATCCCTTAAAGCTAATACCGAGGCACACATGGAGGCTTTGGCACGAGTCAGGTCTCTGATCACGGATTATCCCAACATGACGCGACACGAGCAGAGGAAAATGGTGAAGGAACTGGAGGCTCAGATCAAGCTGGAAAACCCGATGAAAAAGTTGACCATCGATTATAATGGAGAAAATGTGAAAGAGCTGATGAACAAACAGATGAGAAAGAAGTTTGGAATTATCCCAAAAGATGTCAAGTGGGGATCCCAAGCACTTGAGTGTTACATGCATCTGGCGGATGAGTTGATCATTGATGTGATCGAGTCTGTTGATGCGTGTCTGAACGATGGTGTCAGGGTCATTGTCTACAACGGCATGTTGGACTTCATCATCAACTCTGTCGGACAGGACAAGTGGATTTCAAAGCTGGGCTGGTCCGAGTTAAAGAACTACTATGAGTCTCCCAGGGTTCCACTTTATGATCCCTCCCAGGAAAAGGACCAGAGAACGGGGGCATTCTACAAGGGATATAAGAACCTTGAGTACTATTGGATGTTGATGAGCGGTCACATGGTACCGATTGATGCCCCTGAAATGTCTCTTGAGATGCTCAGGAGGATCATTCACGATGTTAGGTACTAATTAAGAGACTGTGGTGTGAATTGTGTGATTGTGGAAAAGTTGTTAATAAAATTTAAATCTGTTGTGAATCAGTACTCCAATTCTGACCTTTTCATGTCTAACAAACAAAAACAAACCTTTGCCATGTTTGAGGTTGTTTTCCCAGTGTCCAGTGTAGGTATCCCCACCTCCACAAAAGACGGTGTGTCTTAGGCCACCCTTTTGAGCTTTCTGGTCCCATTCCTTCCAGTTGGGTTCCCTTCCCCTCGCTACCTTCGTTATCGGCATTGGTTAAACTAAACTCAGAGGAATTTAGTGCTATTTTCAGGTGTAACACTTATGAGAAGACGTCTGTATAGGTAAAACGAAATTTGGCAAACGCAGCTGGCACCCGATAGGGATACAGCGTTGGCATATGCTACAGGCCCTTTTATAAAGGGCCTGGAGGGAATACCGCGCTGGGGGGGAATACATAATCAATCATAT
>AVPN01000271.1:11975-24235 GCA_000695325.1 Pleurobrachia bachei | reverse complement strand
GAGAGAGAGCGAGAGATAGAGAGAGAGAGAGAGAGAGAGAGAGAGAGAGAGCGAGAGAGAGAAAGGGAGAGAGATATAATATAATCACATAATGACCTGACAGCAAATGAACCGGGGTTGGAGCAATTCTAGAGATCGAGATGAGATCAGGGAAGTCTGCATGGAGACAGTTCAATAACAAAAATCAGAGAATAGAGAGCAAAAGAATAATGGCAAGATACACTATTCCTCTCCATCTCTCTTTGCTTGTGGTAGAGAAAAGGAAAGGTATTATAGCGTACACCGGCAGAAACACTATTAACTGGTGGCTAACAAATTAAACGGTCGGTGTAAAATTGGCGGGCCCGAGGTAAAAAGAATTAGGAAGAGACGAGAGGGACATCTGCGTGAGAGAGGGAAAGCGAGGAGAGAGAAAGAGAGAGAGAGAGAGAGAGAGAGAGAGAGAGAGAGAAAGAAAGAAAGAAACATAAGGCAGAATTGACGCATAGAGGAAAACCAGAGTCAAAAAGGCGTGTGGTACAACTGGTTTGGCGATTGATTTATGGAGGAAATGGGTGTAAACGGCTGTAAATTTGTTTTGTATCTGGATCTATTTTAAAAGCCAGTTTCCGACGTCAATTTCCATAACCCAAAACCTCCTCTAATTGACATCATGGTCGATCATTATAATCCGTCATAAAACAACCCACAACCCGGAAAATTAATTCGCTCATCAGCATTATCTCACTTTCTCCCAAGGGAATTATCTCTAAAGAATCACTTACGTTGCTCTTTTTGGCTCGCCAGGCTCCTTCACCCTCTTCTTCTTTTTTTTGGCAAACTCAGGATTGGGAATGTAGTTGGCCATCTCCGCCTGGAATCGAATCAGATCTTTCTCTGATTCCTGAACGTAGGGGATCTTCTTTTCATCGGATAGCGAGCCCCATGTTGCACTCAGATTCGTCATGAACACTGTAGGGAGAGATAGAAGATAATATCATGATATGAGGGATAATATCTCATATCTGGATATGAGGGATAGAGATATTGAGTGATAGAAGATGTGAGAAGGCGGGCAGCTGCACAAAGGTGGGAGTGGCTCCCTGCGCGCGGCCCTTTACATTACGGTAGGTGCTGCGACGCTGTGCTTTCACCTCTTTGGAAGGGGTTGAACTCGCAAAGCTCACAGCTAACGGCAGCCTAAGATGCGGGTTTTAGTGAACGCGCACGGTGGACGCACGTGCGGCGGCAAAACAACTCTCAGACTGAGCTGAGGAGAGGGCCGGAGTATCAATGGGGAAGCGAGCTGAGAGGGCAGGAGAGAGAGAATGTGGAGAGGGGGATGGAGAGAAGGGAGGGAAAATAAAGAGATCAAGATAGTTAAATAAGGAAAGACGTCCGTCAGCCCGCAGTTAGAATGTATGTGAGAGGGAGACAGAGAGAGCTAGCGAGAGAGTAAAAGGGGGGACATTGCCATGCACTGTATGAGTGTACTCAGTTTAGTTCGTGAGAGCTTGGCGGGACTGTGCTACTGTGTGGTAATTATAAAAGGGCGAGATGGAATCAGAGAGATACCTCCAGGGTCGAGGGAGGGGTAATAGAAGGCTCTAAGTGATGTCAGATTTAAAGAGAAACAAATTCTATGTGATGATGTCAGGACTTACCTCCAAGATCAACTTTAGTTTCCGGATTCAGTCGCTTGAATTCGGACATTTGTTCCGCTCGGAAAACATCAAAAGCAGATTTCTTTTTCTTCGGTTTGTTTGGGTCCTTGGCATTTGTTTTCCTCTCACTTCGCTCATTTGTATACGGGTGATATGCAACAGAAGCCATGCTAAAAAGTCGGTTGTTATGGTAACTTTAAAATTGGGGCTTGAGTCTGGTGAGAGAGAGAGAGAGAGAGAGAGAGAGAGAGAGAGAGAGAGATAAAGCAAGAAAATACATTATTGATAAAAGGAAGTGAAAAACGCGTACGTCCGTTTTATTTACAACTGTACAGAAATTTTACAGATCTGACATAAAAAAAGGGATAAATAATGATAAATAATAATTTTAGGATTTAGGAACTAGGAAGATCATTTGTCATCAATCTTGCTATAACTCCTTCTCATTTCTATTTAGAAGTGACAACTTCTATAGCTCGGCACCGCATTACGTCACGCTATATCATTTAGCCAGGCTGAGAAGCAATGTTCTCTCTGTCTCGGGGATGATTCATCCTTATAATAATCCACCATCGCTCCCAATCTCTTTACGAAGAGCTATCAAACACCCTATTCTGTAACTATCATACACCGCAGCAGATTTCCTTTCTTGTCTTTCTGAATTTAAACAAATCACTGCATTGGATCCAACAAATCACGGAATCCAACTAATCACTGGATCCTATGTTCTAACCCTCCCTTTACATTAGTAAAGGTAGATTCGGGGGCACCAGGCAACTAATCACTGGTTCCTAGCATGTTGTTCTTCCATCGCCGCCATCACTCGTTCATCAATTATGGTAAAAGTTCCCAGCTTAGTATGTAACTCCTCTGCTGGTAGACATTTTGCCCATGCTACGAAATCTTCCTCGTCGATCACAGAGGTACCTGAGAAAGCGGTCAGTTGTCATATTTTGTAAAGGGCCGGTGGGGAGGGGGACCGGAGGTCAGTGGTTATATTTTGTACGGTACAATTTGTACCAGACGTTTTCTTTCAGCCGTCAGCCAGAAGTTTGGAGTGGTCAGTAAAATAAAATCAGCAAGAGTGGGCAGGGGTTATCCCTTTTTAAACTATTCATAAAGGTGGACCAAATATGATTTCTCAGGATAATGATTTCTCCGGATTGCAACAGACTATCAAAACATTGTTCACTGCCAATGCAAATGGCCCTACTCCAAAATGTACACAGTTCTCATAACAGTAGAGATGAGAATTTAACACTTCCAATAACTACAGATATTTCTCTCACCTAAGCAGCTAAGTGAAGAAGGCATGTGTGCAGCGATTAGCTTGATCTGTTCCATATCCTCGTCAGGCCGGATTGCCTTGATGATTTGGGCCACCACATCAGTCGTAAGGGGATCTCCATTATTCAGTATTTGGAAGAGAGTCTGAAGTCGCTCTTCCATAACCATTGTCTGCCAGATGTAGAGAACTCGACAAAAATCTGTGAAACTGCAGGGGGAGTTAAATATTGATATGGTTTAATCTACTTCAGCCGCAGGAGCGATAAATATTGATGTGGGATGTACGTGGGGAAACATCCCGGAAACATTGCATAGACAAATACACCATAAAAAAGAACCACTAAACTATAAAAGTCTAAACTGTTAGTTTAAATTATGACACAAGTAGATACACACAAACTGCAAGGAGGCGAGATGAAGGGGCCGGAAAGTTGTTCGCACGTCATGGAGGAAGAGAGGGAGAGATATGAAGAGAGGGGGAGAGATAGAAAGAGAGGGGAGAGATAGAAAGAGAGAGGGAGAGATAGAATGAGAGAGGGAAAGATAGAAAGAGAGAGGGAGGCATACAAAGATATAGGGATAGAAAGAAAGAGGGAGAGAGTGAGGTACAAGAAGATATAATAATGGCCCGAAGCTGACAGCTTCAAATTTTAATTATACTGCTGTGAACTGAAGAAAATCGAGTTTTATAGACTATAGAGATAGAGAGAAAGAGGGGAGAGAGAAAGAGATAGTCAAAACTCAACGTCATACAGAAAAACGCACAAAATTGAATTTGATGAATCCAAAAGTAAAAGTTGCTCGTGCGTGAGAGAGGGAGGTCTAAAAATTCGAGAGGGTGAGAGGAGTGAGGCTGATTGAGCCTCATTATTGGCGATCAATTTAGATATTTAGACACGCGAAAGTAAGGGCCAAGGGGCCAATTAGCAATGACATTGGACCAATTATCTGGCTATTACATTTAGGGTGAGAGGGCGGGGGAAAGAGGGACAGTTTGCACGCACCTTATTTGATCATCTAGTGCGGGTATACTATCAATAACACGGTGCATTAGCGGATCTGTGGGGTAGTGTGTGCGAAGTGCCGATACAGCGAGATTTCCATCCTCGTCACAGCCCAACTCCACCCATCTTTGCCACTGAAAACAAGTATATTGGAAGAGAGTCGCGATAGTTATTGAGGGTCTCATAACTCATACCCAACACTCGCAGAAGATATTGCAAGAAATAGAAGGTACTTATACAGAAATGTTAAGCGTTATTGAAACCATAGCAACAACTTCCAGCACTATTATACACAGATGTTGTTGTCATGGTAACTTACCTCTCTTAATACAGCTACAAATGATAACTTGCTCTGACGGCTAATTTCTGCTATCGACTGCCGTGGATAGTGCACTTCGAGGGTCTGTTGCTTACCAGCTCCAGAGGCCCCTGCTCCCATGTTGTGTCTTTACATCCGCTAGAGACAGAGAAAGAGAGGTGAATGAAAGTGGGTGGGTATTAGGGTGATATGATTTATGAGAGGATAAGGGAAGGTTATGAGGGGGAATGATACTATTTTGGACAAATGAGCAATGATCTTAGTTCCAGTTCGAAGTTTCAAAAAGGTGTACAAAATAAATCTGTGCATGAAAGGGGGAAGGTGAACAGTTGAAGAAACAAAATAGACTTTGCAGTTTGCACAGAGAGCTTGATTCAGGGAGAGGTAGCATGCAGTATTAACCTCTTAGTCTGGTTATCACAAAGACATGATATTAGACATGAGAGAGAGATGAGAGAGAGAAAGAGCCCCTGATACTCAGCAGCTATATTTCAATCGGCTGTGTGGTGGAGAGAGAGGGAGAGTGAGAGAAAGAGAGAGAGAGAGAGAGAGAGAGAGGGAAATAGAGAGAGAGAGAGAGAGTAGAGAGAGAGAGAGAGAGAGAGAGAGAGAGAAAGAGAGAGAGAGGAAATAAAAGGGGGGATGATGCAAGGAAACTACTGTGTCCAACAGCTGCACCAAACACCCGCGGCAGTATGAAAGTAATTTGTCTCTCATCGCATAGAGGGAAAGATAGCGAAAGAGATAGAAAGAGAGAAGGCAAGTGAGAGAAAAAGGAATAGGAGGATGGAAAAAAGAGAGTTCCATTGTGATTTGTGAGGGGGAAGACTCTAAAACCAGCCCAGATTGGATTACCAAGGGGGAGTTGCATCAGAATAAGAGAGGGACGGGCGGGGAATACACATAATATTCAAACACGGGCGTGCAGACATAAAAAAGAGCATTTCAGAACAAACATAAATAGAAATTTCACACATCATTATTCATTAACAATCTTACAAAAACATCCTTAGAAAACAATTTAAATAAAAACAAATATTTACACACAATCTTGAAATAAAACTTTACTTCTCATCAAAACCAAACGCTGAATCAGAGTCAAACCACGACTGTGAATCAACTTTTAGTTTTTGCTTTTTCTTGTTGTTCGAGTCTTGCCTCCGAACGTAACTCTCAGGGAGTTTTGCTCCACGTTTAGAGTTTGGCATAGGAGAAGGATAAGCCGCCATGATATCAGTCACCTTTTTGGGTGACTTGGTGAACTTGAGTCTAGGTGACTTTGCCGTAGAGGCAGCATTTGAGGGAGATTTGGAGAAGGATTTGCTGAATTTAACCCGGGCTGGTTGAGTGGTACTGGATACAATTGCCTCACTCTCCATCTCTTCTTCCTCTTCCTCATCAGACGGTTCGTGCCAAGAGGGGGACTTACCGAACGCTACCCTCCGCTTCTTCCTCTGCACGACTGGTGTTTTGGGTGACTCCGGGTTCGGCTGATCGCGGTGCTGGGACGACCTGACAGGACTAGTGAAGGGAGAACGACTGGTGGCTGTGGAGATTATAGCATTGATTTTGCTTTTATTTAGGGAGCTAATTTCATCCTTGAGATTCTGAATTTTCGTTTGGTATGCCTTCTCTGATTTGATTGCCTCTTGCTTGATCTCCTCTAGGCTGTTTTTCACTCGTAACAACTGGTTGTCTTTCTCCTTGAGTTGTTGGGCAAGAGCTTTCGAGTTTGTAGGGGGGATGATGCAAGGAAACTACTGTGTCCAACAGCTGCACCAAACACCCGCGGCAGTATGAAAGTAATTTGTCTCTCATCGCATAGAGGGAAAGATAGCGAAAGAGATAGAAAGAGAGAAGGCAAGTGAGAGAAAAAGGAATAGGAGGATGGAAAAAAGAGAGTTCCATTGTGATTTGTGAGGGGGAAGACTCTAAAACCAGCCCAGATTGGATTACCAAGGGGGAGTTGCATCAGAATAAGAGAGGGACGGGCGGGGAATACACATAATATTCAAACACGGGCGTGCAGACATAAAAAAGAGCATTTCAGAACAAACATAAATAGAAATTTCACACATCATTATTCATTAACAATCTTACAAAAACATCCTTAGAAAACAATTTAAATAAAAACAAATATTTACACACAATCTTGAAATAAAACTTTACTTCTCATCAAAACCAAACGCTGAATCAGAGTCAAACCACGACTGTGAATCAACTTTTAGTTTTTGCTTTTTCTTGTTGTTCGAGTCTTGCCTCCGAACGTAACTCTCAGGGAGTTTTGCTCCACGTTTAGAGTTTGGCATAGGAGAAGGATAAGCCGCCATGATATCAGTCACCTTTTTGGGTGACTTGGTGAACTTGAGTCTAGGTGACTTTGCCGTAGAGGCAGCATTTGAGGGAGATTTGGAGAAGGATTTGCTGAATTTAACCCGGGCTGGTTGAGTGGTACTGGATACAATTGCCTCACTCTCCATCTCTTCTTCCTCTTCCTCATCAGACGGTTCGTGCCAAGAGGGGGACTTACCGAACGCTACCCTCCGCTTCTTCCTCTGCACGACTGGTGTTTTGGGTGACTCCGGGTTCGGCTGATCGCGGTGCTGGGACGACCTGACAGGACTAGTGAAGGGAGAACGACTGGTGGCTGTGGAGATTATAGCATTGATTTTGCTTTTGTTTAGCGAGCTAATTTCATCCTTGAGATTCTGAATTTTCGTTTGGTATGCCTTCTCTGATTTGATTGCCTCTTGCTTGATCTCCTCTAGGCTGTTTTTCACTCGTAACAACTGGTTGTCTTTCTCCTTGAGTTGTTGGGCAAGAGCTTTCGAGTTTGTCTGCTCCTTTAAAATCTCCGAAATTTTGGTTTCCAATTTTGTAACTTGTAACTGTGTCTTTTCCTTATTCGTACTCAACGACTTGCATTCTTTTTTCAACGATTTGAGTTCAGCTTCCTTGTCTTTCAGAAGGGATTCCTTTTTCTGTTGGTCTTCTTTCAGTTCGTCAACCGACTTGAATAAATCCTCATTTTTGGACTTCATCTCCTGCACAGTTCCTTGTAACTGTTTCAACTCAGTAGATGACTTGTTGGTTTCGACCAGTTTCTGTTGCATTCGTTTAACCTCTTCTGCAAGAGCGGCGATGTCCGCTTGCCTACTCGACAAATCATCCTCCAATTTCCGCTTCTCAGATGCAAATTGATCAACAGAATCAGCCTTCCACTTCTTCAGTATCGTACACTCTGTTGTCAGTTCTGAAACTGCCGCACTTTTCTTCGAAAGCTCCTCGTGCACTCTGGACAACTTTTCCGAAACATCCGATTTAGAATTCAGTGTCTCACGGAGAGATTCAAAATCAGTTTCAAGAGAGCTCTTTTGCTTTTTCAGCTCGTCAATTTCCTTTTCTTTTTCTGAGATTGATTTGCTGAGCTCGCCGACTTGCTTTTTCAGATACTCAATTTGCTCAGAGTCTTTGCCGTGTTTACCGTATGCTACCTCCAGTGACTTTTCCATTTTCTTCATTTCCTCCGTTTTTTGAAGGAGTTCTTTCTGCTGATCAACCAAGTGTTTCTTTGTTTTAACCAGGCTCTCAGAGCAAGACGAGTATGTCTCTTTGAGTGTCCCAACGTTACTAGTGAGGGAATCATGCTCCGCTTTGAGAGAATCAAACTTCTCGGTAAACTCAGATACTTGTGTCTTCAGGGAAGTGTTCACCTCAGTCAGACGTGCCAACTCCAAATCCTTTTCCGAAAGGGTACATCTCATACCATCCCGCTCCTTCTCAAAGCTGGTGCACTTCTTTTCTAGATCACTAAGCTCGACAGATTTCTTGTCAAGATCGGAGGAGACTTCCTGGGCAGTTTTAGATTGATCCTCTGATGCAGCTCTTAGTTCACTGATCAAAGCCGCCTGTTTAGAATTCGTTTGTGCCAGATCGTGAATTCGAGAGTCACTCTCAGTGTCCTTCACTTTCAAACGATCAAGCTCCTCAGACACGGCCTTCAGATTTTCCTCGAGCTCATTTTTGGCAGATGCAGCACTTTCCAAGGAGGTATCCTTTTCGTCCAAAAGTTGCCGTAACTCAGTCTCGCTTTCCTTTGTTTTGGAGCAAAGCTCGTTTAGACTTTCCATCTCTTTCTCATTTTCCTCCTGCTTAGAGTTGAGCTCTTGCACACACTTCACGAGTTGATCCACGCTTTCCTTGCAACTCTTGTTCTCCGCCAAAAGCCTATCGTGTTTGGAAACCATTTCGTTGTACTCCGTTGAGATCTCAGTGAGTGATTCTGTAACTTCAGCAAGTTCGCTCTGAAGGCTATCAATTTGGGTTTCAGCCTCAACTTTGTACTTTCCAAACTCAGATGAGAGTTCTTCACACTGCTTTCCGAGGGTTTCAATGGTCTCCGTAGCGGAAGCCAAGTTAGTACTCAGTTCGGCGTTTTGTTTCGTCAGATTAGACACAGACGTGTCCCGATCATCTATAACCCCACTCTGATCAACAATACTCTTTTCCAACTTTTGAACTTTGTCTTCTAGAACACATACCGCGTCTCGTTTCTGAATGAGCTGTTTGGAGAGGGCCTCAATATCCTCACGGCACTTCCCAAGATCTTCTTCCAGTGCAGAGTTGGCGTTTCCGACGGCGGTGATTTGTTTTTCAGATGTGCTCATTACGTCACCGAGTGCCATTTCTTTCTCCTTCAGCTGATGCTTCAGCTGCTCCACTCTCTTCTCGTTGGCATCTACCAAGTTCTGCATGGACTGCTTCATCTCCTTTATTTGTTTGATGTTGTCAGCAGCCAGCATACGTAGCGAATCCCTGTCATCCTCACCTCGCATAATCGATGATTGGAGATTTTCCGAGTGATTCTTTAGAGCAATAAACAACTCTCGAGACGTCTTCAGTTTCAGATTTATGTGAGATTGATTCATCTTTTCCTTCTGCAACTGGGAAGATAATGTCTCATTTTGGATCTGCATTTCCAACACCTGGCTTCGTTGTTTACTGATCAGTAACTCACACTCCTTCAGTTTGGTAACTTTTTGTTTCAGCTCGATCTCTGAGCAGGTTTGCCATTTTCGTATTTTCTCGGCTTCCTCTTGTAGTTTACAATGGATGGATGACATTCTCTCGTTTGATCTTTCCACCTCATTTTGGTTCACGTGTTGTTGTAGTCGTTGTCTTTGTTGTAACATGTGGGCTAATGGGGGGAGATGGGGCGGGTGTGAGTGAAATGAGTGAAACTATTGTCAATTTATAAAAACGGGTGTAAAGCGTGTAAAAAGATGAAATTGAAACACAAATACACTTGCACACACACACAAATAAACCACATACTCAGTATGTAAAATCAGAAATGACTCTAGATCAAGATGTAATAATAAAATTGCTAGCCGTTATTGTTCATGGTATGGATAACTTTACAGCCCTGTTGTATGAACTTGGAGATACACCCGTAGTGGAGTTTGGGGCAGTATGAGACGTTCAGATAGCTCAGGTGATAGCATCCCATTTTGATGAATCTCATCCCCTTGTCCGTTATCTGTTTCAGCTCTGAGAGATTTAACCGTTTGAGGTACTCACAAACACTGGCGATGATACTTAGAGAGGTGTTAGTGAGTGCTTTACAGCCCGCTACGTTCAACGAAACAAGTGATTTTCTCTCATAAATGAACATTTTCATTCCGTAATCAGTGATATTTGAGCAATAGGATATGTCCAGGTATTTTAGATTTTCAATCTTCGACAATCTTTCCACGCCGAGGTCGGTGAGCAGGTTACACTCGGACAGTGACAGGTAAGTTAGTTTTTCGGCCATTTTCAAGATTCCCGCCCCGTGATCGGTAACGTTGCAGCCCGACAGATCGATTGAGTAAAGACTCGGATGCTTGGCTAAAACTGAAACACCCACATCTGTGACATTTTCACAGTACGACACGGAAATGTCTGTAAGACTGGGGCAGTTTGCGATGATTTTTGAGATCGCCTGATCCCCGATCCTAATACAGTTGGAAAGTGTAATTTCTCGGAGACAGTGAGCGGAGGGACCCTCCACTATGGAGCGTATTCCTGAATCACTTAACCTCACACAATCAGTCAAGTTGACCACCCTCAGAGAGTTGAGTGAGGAGCAGGGACGAAGGGAGTTATCGTATATTTTAAGGCAATCAACAATGTGAATGTGTTTGAGGTTTTTTAGGCCCAACACCGCGGAAACTCCATTATCCGTGACAAACTTGTTTCCCTCCAAGTACACCTTCTCAAGCTGGGTGAGGGCAATGGCAATATATCGGAGAGACCTATCCGTCAGTCTGACAGCTTGCAGAAGAGAGAGCACACGCAGTCTGCTGCAGGTCGCCGCCATCTTGGCAATACATTCGTCTGCCAAATCAGGCATATTGTCAAGAAGCAAGGAGGTCAGTAGTTGACAACATTGCCCCACATACGAGAGACAATTACCGTTTACTCCACAGCACCCCGAGAGGTTGATGTGTGCTAGATGCTTCAAGGGTTTACTTGTAACCAGACAGTAGAAACCAGTCTCATCTAGGTCTTCGTTGTAAGACACGTCCAGGAAGCGCAATGACCGGAAGCTCTTGGCAATGTTTATAAAACAGGTGTTGTCTAGGTGTGTGTTAGAGAGATTCAGGTAGGTAACGAAGGGACAGGACAGGCCAATATTCTGCATAACTGCAACATTAATTCTGCAGTCCGCCAAATCTATATCCTGGAGGTTCTTACATTCAGCTAACTGGTTCAATGCGCTAGAAGTCAGCGACCTACACCCCTCCAATTTGACGTGGTAGAGAAAGTAGCGGTAACGTTTTAAAATGTTCAGGAAAAGCGTATCTGTGATTTCCCCATAGCCAGAATTTGAAAGGTCTAGTTCGGTGAAAAGGGAGCAGTCTTGAAGCATTGCATGCCAGCTGTTGCAAACCATGGAACATTGTACCCTACTCTGTAGGTTTAGATACCTAAATATCTTGAGGGCGATGTTGGTTTGAAGTTTGGATATGTAATTTTCATCATTTTCCTCGTCTCCCTCTTCTTGTTTCAGCTGATTTTGTTGCTGACTCTGAAAGAACTTATTTTTCCAGTGAATGTCTCTTGTGAACTGTTTCCACCTCAAGAAGGATCGCGACACATACGAGTAGGAAAGAGTCTTTATCAGCAAGTTGATGGCGGTACTGACGTTGGCGTTGTACCGCCGAGATCTAATGACCCAGCGAAGAAAGACCCGCCTAATCAGCTTTCCACCAAAATGAGCATCGGCAAGTGCAGTTTTTTGAGCAGCCACCGCTTTTTCAGCCTTACGTTTTTGTTGATACAACCGCA
This sequence comes from Pleurobrachia bachei, assembly GCA_000695325.1. Classification (NCBI taxonomy): domain Eukaryota; kingdom Metazoa; phylum Ctenophora; class Tentaculata; order Cydippida; family Pleurobrachiidae; genus Pleurobrachia; species Pleurobrachia bachei. Next base: position 12,650 of record AVPN01000271.1, on the reverse strand, counting down.
AAACATCAAAATACCGTCTCTGAATTTTAACCGTGTGATGAGTGATCGCGTGTTTCATTTGTTTGTGATGATTTTGTTGATAAAATGGATTGTCAAAAATATGTTGTTCGATAAACGATGGTTTGAAAATCTTTTCACAGGGAACATCTGACTCCTCAATAAAACTGTCCCAAATAAGCGCACCTGGAATTTCTCCATTTTTCAGCCTACGTAGGTTTTGAAGAATGACTCTGAACGGGTCCACAGGCCGGTAAAATGCAACTGACGTGAGGAGTGATTCGATTATTTCAGGGATTTGATGGGTGTTTAGATATTTTCGTGTTCTATCCGTGTCATACAGGCTTTTGTTATCCATACCGTGGTGGACCTAAGTGAGTGAATGAGTTGGAAGAGGGGGGTCTAGTGAACTACAACACACAATACGTGAAGGTGGTTAAAACGCACACCGGGGTCTCAAATTGGAAAACGTTAAAATCTGGGTGCCTTTCATTGCTAACAATTCGTAGTTTTGGCGCGCGCGACGGGTTAGGGCTATCCGTTAAGGTCTGGTTAGGGTTTGGTTTGGGGGGTTCGGTTAGAGCTAACGATTCTCTATCAGATGCCGTTTAGTTTATTCAAATTGACCATGTGGTTGCGTGGCTATAGCCGTTTGAAAAAAGTCGGTCTAAGTAGACT
>AVPN01000271.1:0-10393 GCA_000695325.1 Pleurobrachia bachei | reverse complement strand
TCGGTTAGGGCTATCGATTCTCTATCAGATACCGTTTAGTTTACTCAAATCGGCCATGTGGTTGAGCGGCTATAGCCGTTTGAAAAAAGTCGGTCTTAGTGGTTTTAGCTGTGCTTTTTTGGCAGCGCGCAACTGTAAAGACCCTGCAAGGCACCCAGATTATAATCGCGCCCCCTATCGCGCCCTCTCAAATTTTCTGGAGATTCAAAATCACATTTTAAAATTTGTTACCCGAATTTAAGCCGCGCAGCGCGAAGTATTGCAACGGAGAATGTTTTCTTTCGCGCGCACTTCCGATCTGACAAGCGACGACTTTGCGCGGAAATACCTGTCTACTTGTCACCGCGCGTTACAACAACCAACACACTACCCCATTGTATTGGCCCAACTCAGAAAGGACGGGGCCATCGACCCGTCCTTGATTGGGCCGGTCTGACGACTGACAGGGGAAATACCTTGGCTGAACCGTGACTGTGAGAGGAATCAATGACGCCAGCAAGGAACGAATCTCTCAAAGCATTCCCCTAAGTGCTCTATCAGACAGGTGCCAAGTCCCCCAACTACAAAAAGAGATTTCATAAACCATCCCATTACTAAATCGTGTTGTTTGCTATTCGTTGTATATACCAGCAACCTAGAGCTGAATCGACCACGTAGACACTCCCTCAAGACGCAGTTAGTGAGTATGGTGAACAAGGAATCAAAGACCGGAGTGAAGGCTTCCAAGACCACAACCTCCAGTGGGGAGGGAAGGTGGAATGAGGTCAAATTGTGGAATGAAGATGCAGCTGAGGATGATCAGAGAAGTTTATCAACTAACGCTCGATTCAGGTTGGTAACTAATCATTAGCAGGTTTGGCTGTGATTTGTACCGTTCATACCTGATGATGTACCTCAGTTCTCCGGGATCGTCTTACGCACCAGTTACAGATTGATGCCCTGATACCCGGGGACGTTGCCTAGATCGCCGGGCACGCAGAATGCTCTGTGGGAACCATGTGGGAGCGCTGCGCGTCACCTAAATTGTATAGAAAGTGGCGCGTTTCAGCACTCACTTGCCTCCCGGCCATCCGGGGAGCTGATGCTTGGGAATCTCAAACTGCTCCCTTAGACAGTCTGAACAAGTCAATTAGCACTAGATGGTATTATCACAGCAAACCTAACTTCAGGACAGCCTACATGCCTGACTACTTTGGCGGGATGATGTCTGAACGGGAGAAGGACTACGACTGGAATATGTTCATGGGACGTCCCATGTCTGAGCAGCACAAGTTCATAACGAAAATCAAGATGTTTGTACAAAACCGGTGAGTCCAATCAATATGTCGTGATTAATATTTAATAGCCCTATTCCCCCTAATCTCTAAAACATGCCATCAACTCCCCAATTCGCCGACCTCCTCTAAACTCCCAACACCCCCCCCCCCAAAGATTCGACATGGTGGTGGTTGGGAAAAGCACGGAGAAAACCCGGCAACTGGGCAACATGGCATTCAAATGCTTTCTGAATCCCGTCGGTAACGACATAGAGGATATCTTTGGTAATGATTACGCCGAGAAGAGGGGGGTTGCCAGTCTACAACTGAACAATGAGGAAAAAACGGGCGAGGAGAGCAGGATGATTCGAGAGATGATGTCCATCAAGGAGGACAAACTCCGGTATAGCCAAATAAAAGCGGTTAAGGTATACGGGTTGGGCTTACGACTCCATGTATCTGCCTCGATCGATAGTAGTGAAAAGATCGCGGTTAGCATTGCCCAAAACCAAATTATCTCCATGGCAAATCATCTGAAGTTTAAGAAAAAATACAAATCAGGATTTGGTATGAACTCATTTTGGATTGTCCTTGAGTTAACGGAAGATAACCAGCTGTCTGAACCGACCTGCTGTTTCCTTGACATCGTCGCCAAGTTATTTGGACAACCCATGTTGACCTCGACAATCTTCCTTCTGGAGAATACCGAGGGAGATGGTCGGTTGAGCAAGAAGGAGTTGAGGGGGTCTGTGATCAAACAAATCTCACAAAAGATGAACTGTATTAAAGAGTGTGTGACTGTCCTGGTTATTAATTCATTGACGGGTTACAAAGTACAGGCGACCATGGAAGCTCAGGAAACAGCAGTGGCTTCCATTATCAAAGTGTTTAATATGGTAGCGAGGCAGACCTACATTGATCCAAATCCTTTTGAACCGGATGGTATGGATTTCCATGATGCGGTGGCTGCTGTGGAGGTGATCAAGAATCGGTATCAGTTGAAGGATCGAGACTGGTGCATGGTCGTTAATCATGTCTACACAATGGTGCCTAATTAGAGGACATTGTGCCTAATTAGGGAACCTCGGTCATTCGTCAGGTGTGCCCTATTATATGTTCAAATAAATCTCAAAAACAATGTTTAAACTAAAAATTGATGTTGAAGCTGGAAAATTTATATGTTGTGTTAGTGATTTCTCAATACAATGCAGCATTAATTATTGACTCCAAAACACAATTTATTTTCTCCTAATCAGTTTAAAATTAAAACAGTCCCAGAATAAAATATCAGAAGCACACACTACACCAAATACAGAGAATTAAATTATCAGTTGTTTAATAATCTTACACACTTCTCTCAAATTACGCTCCCCTAAAATTATCTGCAGGATGTGACGTCACTGCGACGTCACTATAGCTATCTAGGCAATACTGGTCCATGATTGGCTGATAAACAGTCACGTGACCTAAACAACGAGTTCTGATTGGTTGTTTACTTGTGTTTGTATCTAGGAAAAGTCAATATCGGATATGATAGGGAGGTGGTCAGATGGGAAGATCTCACTTGGACAACCCTCACTCCTCTCCAGGTCCGTTAAGTCTGATGATGGTGTAACAGCTACTACCTGAGAGGGAGGGGGAGGGGTGTAAACAGGGTCGAGCAAGGTAGGGAGGGGGGGTAAAACAGGGTCGAGCAAGGTAAAGGGGGGATTGAAAAGCATGAGCAGTCCAACTACCTATAAAACATAATCGTCTCATCCAGCAAGAAGAGAACAAAATTCAGTCAACAAAAAATCAACCGATCAACCTAAATATCTGTACTTTGAAAGTTTACCTCAGATTGTGAGTCACACAAAACATAATCGATAACATCCTTAAAGTCAGCTGTATAGTTCGTATAGTTGGGTTCCCCTCGGGCAAGTTTCAGGGACAGGGGATTCTGGATTTTAGAGGCAAAGAAGTCGCCTAACTCTGTTCCGTCCTGAGGAGAGTGTGTAATTGATAATCTGTCAGAGCATCGGCACGATCCTATTCTCATTTCTCTCAAATAGAGCGTGCAAGAACTGTGGTCAAAGCATTGGCCTGCCGCATGACAGTTGATAATTTATAGTTAATAACTTGCATTTTACTCACCGTCTGAACACGCCCACATGTGAAGTATTCATGGACAAGTGACGTTGTCTGAGAGTTCATATCTCCACACAAAACCACCCGGGCATTTCCGAACTTCTCTCTCACTTCCTGCAACTTGGTACACAACGCATGGGCGTGTAGGAAGGTAACTTTTGAATATTCAGGGTTCCAAAATAGATGGGTATTCCCCACGACTAGGTTTTGTCCTGTTACGGTTGACTTTAGGACAAGTATCTGAGAGAGGATGGGTCGAATTGCTATGTCTGCCATGAATTCCGGGAACTTTTCAGCGAGAGTTTTACCTAGAAAATAAATAATGATGTTAATTGATGCTAAATAAAAAGTAATTTCCTCTAATACAGGAGTACTGAACTAACTCCGTGAAATTTCATTAGAAATGTTACCGAATTAATTAATTATCTAATTAATTATTCACCTAGTTCAGTCAATGATCCTTCTGAGCTATACTCCTGAGGCAGCTCCACGGTTTCATAATGTAACTCCTGATACTGGGTCCTCCTGTAGAAGATACAACATCCAACCTGTAGAGTATTGACAGTAGTGTTAATTATTCAAGGAGTGGGAAAACCCCGGGCAAACACATGGGACTATCAATTAAATTGAGATATTAATTTTATTCCAATTGTACCTTATTTCGTCCTTTCATGACAGTACGAAGGTTTCCACAGTAATCAGGGAGCATTTGTTGAAGCGTCTGATCAAACGCGTGCCCCTCAACCTAGTGAAAGGAAATGCTAATATTTAGAGAATTGAAGAGAAAGTATTTCAATATCATTACATGCATTTGTACTACATACTATACCTACTTTCAAGTAGTAAAAGACAATAATATGTCACAAAATAATACTGAAAACATACCTCTTGCATACACACTATATCAGGATCATGTGCCCTAATTTCTCCTGCTATCCTCGGTTCCCTGTATGCCCTTGCCTGGAACTTCTTAGGACACCATGGGAAATGATTTACTACCGGTTTTGTTCGCGTTTCCATAAACGAATCGGCGAGGATATTATAGCTGATGACACGTGTTGTGATAGAGGAGGGACGTGGTCGGGCTCTGCTGATCAGACGAGCAAACGAGGGGTTCGATTCAACGGGGCCGATGGTTTTTGAATGTAAAATATCAACACCTGCAGTAATGGATAATACTACTAAATCATAAAACTGTAATTAATATTTTACATTATAGGTTGGCAAATCTTTTACCGTAAAAGAACAGCAGGGTTAAATGTTAAATGTTGTACCTTGTGAATGACAGGATAGACGGACATATTTTCCTTCAAGTTCGGTTGAAAGATATAAGTACGGCAACGAAGAGACCTCAACAAAATCCCCATCATTAGTTTCCGACACAGACCACCTGTATAGAACATCTTCCTTGTCGACTTTGACCGTGGTAACGTTTGCAAACAAGCAGGAACCTGATAATATAATCATGTTTTTGTTATACTCGTCTACTGTTCATAGACTATAGTCTAAAATAATCATTACTGGTTTCGATCATTAGAGAACAATACCCGCCCCCTCCCTCCCAAATGAGATATCAAAGCATCCCTCCAGATCCCCCTCTAAATCAAAATCTAACCTACAAAATAGGACGCAGCTTTGTAGATCTCAACCTTCTCAATAGCAGGGGGATCAAAGAGAATATTCAACTTGGCCTTGTCCACACATAGATAATTGCCACTATTCATGGCGGTGGAGAGACAGAGACTGTGGGCTATAGGATTCCGGGTGCTATCAAGCACAGTCACACTTTTCACATCATCTTTCCATCTAGATTTCAGCCGTTTTAGAAAATCCCCAACAGGCTCAACTTCGGTTCGTTCGAATCTGTTTAGTTTGTTTTTCCACCAGAAACTGATGGACAGCCTTCCTTTTGGTATTGGCCGCACAATCACGTTCATTTTCAACTTGACATGACGACCTGGAAGTAAAATACGGCATATGTTGACCCAATTTATGATGGGTACGTCATAAGAGGGCACTAAAAAGTGTCAGGGGCGAAGAAAGGATTGGTCAAGGACCACCTTTCGGATAAAGAAGGACGAAAGAACGAGAAAAATTTTAAAAATCAGCCAAAAAGTGCTGGATTTTCATAAAATTTAGAAAGAAAATGGCGCTTTGTCACGCGCAAAACTAAAAATTACGCCGCGCACATGCGCGCTACATGAAAACCTGAAAATATCAAATGACGACGCGAATTTCCAAACAGAAAATTTTTGAGAAAATCCAAATATCGGTTTCTTGTTTGCATTTTGCTTGGCATATGCTACAGGCCCTTTTACAAAGGGCCTGGAGGGAATACCGATCATTACATGCATTTGTACTACATACTATACCTACTTTCAAGTAGTAAAAGACAATAATATGTCACAAAATAATACTGAAAACATACCTCTTGCATACACACTATATCAGGATCATGTGCCCTAATTTCTCCTGCTATCCTCGGTTCCCTGTATGCCCTTGCCTGGAACTTCTTAGGACACCATGGGAAATGATTTACTACCGGTTTTGTTCGCGTTTCCATAAACGAATCGGCGAGGATATTATAGCTGATGACACGTGTTGTGATAGAGGAGGGACGTGGTCGGGCTCTGCTGATCAGACGAGCAAACGAGGGGTTCGATTCAACGGGGCCGATGGTTTTTGAATGTAAAATATCAACACCTGCAGTAATGGATAATACTACTAAATCATAAAACTGTAATTAATATTTTACATTATAGGTTGGCAAATCTTTTACCGTAAAAGAACAGCAGGGTTAAATGTTAAATGTTGTACCTTGTGAATGACAGGATAGACGGACATATTTTCCTTCAAGTTCGGTTGAAAGATATAAGTACGGCAACGAAGAGACCTCAACAAAATCCCCATCATTAGTTTCCGACACAGACCACCTGTATAGAACATCTTCCTTGTCGACTTTGACCGTGGTAACGTTTGCAAACAAGCAGGAACCTGATAATATAATCATGTTTTTGTTATACTCGTCTACTGTTCATAGACTATAGTCTAAAATAATCATTACTGGTTTCGATCATTAGAGAACAATACCCGCCCCCTCCCTCCCAAATGAGATATCAAAGCATCCCTCCAGATCCCCCTCTAAATCAAAATCTAACCTACAAAATAGGACGCAGCTTTGTAGATCTCAACCTTCTCAATAGCAGGGGGATCAAAGAGAATATTCAACTTGGCCTTGTCCACACATAGATAATTGCCACTATTCATGGCGGTGGAGAGACAGAGACTGTGGGCTATAGGATTCCGGGTGCTATCAAGCACAGTCACACTTTTCACATCATCTTTCCATCTAGATTTCAGCCGTTTTAGAAAATCCCCAACAGGCTCAACTTCGGTTCGTTCGAATCTGTTTAGTTTGTTTTTCCACCAGAAACTGATGGACAGCCTTCCTTTTGGTATTGGCCGCACAATCACGTTCATTTTCAACTTGACATGACGACCTGGAAGTAAAATACGGCATATGTTGACCCAATTTATGATGGGTACGTCATAAGAGGGCACTAAAAAGTGTCAGGGGCGAAGAAAGGATTGGTCAAGGACCACCTTTCGGATAAAGAAGGACGAAAGAACGAGAAAAATTTTAAAAATCAGCCAAAAAGTGCTGGATTTTCATAAAATTTAGAAAGAAAATGGCGCTTTGTCACGCGCAAAACTAAAAATTACGCCGCGCACATGCGCGCTACATGAAAACCTGAAAATATCAAATGACGACGCGAATTTCCAAACAGAAAATTTTTGAGAAAATCCAAATATCGGTTTCTTGTTTGCATTTTGCTTGGCATATGCTACAGGCCCTTTTGCAGCGCATTCCAAGCATTTTGCCCCCTTGACCCTCGCCAGGCCTTGGAAGTTGCAGCCCTTATGACATAGGGGCACGACCCTCTGCATTCCTACCGGGGCTGCGCACTCAGGCCTACTTGTTGGGGGTTTCACCCTCGTGACCGTGGCTGCCGCCTCTGCCCCCCCCCCTCAAAACGGTTTCCTTCCAAGCCTTGCTTACGGAAAATGTGTGAGCAAATTTTAAGCCATGTTGTCTGCGGCAATGGTGGCAGCTTCGGTCAGGTCTTGTCAAACGCCTAAACAGAGTTTTGATCGTGTCGCCGCATGAACTTTGCAGTTTTTCCCAAAACAAATCTTCGATACACTTAGAACCGGTTAGCAGAGATGGTGGGGAAGGCCATGAAGATTGAATAATGCATACTGCCTATTTTCAATTACCCAAATTATACATTTTCTTCGTGTGTTATAGGCGGGGATGGACTGAGCCTCACGCATGGGGCGACATGAGGACGGGGAATAATAGCTTTGAAGTCACCATTATCATCAATGATATTAACTATGTCCCCTTCAACAAGTTAGTAATAAAATGTTTCACATATATTACAAACTGCTTGATCTTTTCTCATCGTGACCTATTTTGAACATAACACAACTCATTCTAACCATAATTATCTCTTAGTGAGTACCTGTTCGTCAAGCTAAAACTCGACTCAAAGTTTAAAAGGAAAACCTCCTCGTAAGTTATTCCCCTCACTCCCGTGCTTCACTTATTTGTCCTGAGTTTGGAATTCAAATAATACTGGATATTATTTTCAGGAAGCCAATTCAGAGTCATAGAGTAGAATGGCATGAGCAGTTTGAGTTTGAAACCAAATTGAAATGCAACAAAGGCGAGCTAGTCAGCAAAATCCTTAAAGTCTCAGTATGGCGGGTGAGTTGTTTTTTCTTCGTTTTTCTAATCTGCCACTTACTGGCATGTACATATTTTTCTTTTTTGCATCAGTGCATCACCCCGGTTATTTTCTCTCTATATCCCTCACTCCCTCTCCATCTCTCTTTTTCAATTTGTCTTGTGCATATTACACAGTATGCTATGTAAAACAGTCGCTTGGCGGCCGAATATATGCAAGCAGTCATGTGCTGCAGCAGTAGACAGAGATGAAGAATATTAAAATGTATAAAAGAGCCAGAAAGCACGAGAGAGAAAAAGGTAGAGAAAAAGATGAATTGATAGGCAATATATTGGAGCAAGAGTCGATCGGCGTTGTGTGAATGTTTTACAAAAAGTAAAGTTCTTAGTGAGTCACTAAGAACTTCTTACTCATATGTTAAACAATTTCATGTGTCGCCACAATGTATTGATCATGGAAGAAGTGAGACATGGTAATTAAAAGGTAATATTTTCAGGAGATAAATGGTGGAAGAGACTCTGAAAAGGTACGTGATGCTGCCAGCGGTTTAGTAACATTTATTCAGTGTGGCTGGCAGCCAGCCACACTGAATAAATGTTTCTAAACTTAAAATATTTGCCCCAGCTAAGTAGCATTAGTTAATTAGTTAACTAGTCATATGAATAAATTAACCCTCTTGCAGTTGGGCTCCTTCACTATCGACCTAGCTGAAAGAGCGTCCTACTGGGACCCTGAACCCATCAAGTGTATCCTGCACAACAACAAAAACAAGAGTAAGGGTCTGGAGGGAAACAGTATTGTCAGTGTAACTACCTCAATGAGACGAGTCAGCGGGGATCCTCTTTTTAAAACGTTAGTACAGAACAAGTATTAGTTGCTAATTAATAATAGCAGTTAGTCAGCATCGTAGTTTATCATATCAATATTGTAGTGTGTACTGTATACTGAACTAATTTGTGTTATTAAATCCAGCAGCACTACATTTTACTTTCATCACAGCTTTCATGCCGATTAAATATGATGACACAGTTTTATAACATGGTATTAGTCAATTCCTTTGTGTATCATCATTTAATATTCAGACCCTCTCTATCCCTCTCTAAAGCATCTCTCTCATGTGTGCATGTCTGACTCCACTTAGTGAGTTGAAGAGAGCAATCATTAGAGAAGGTTTCCAAGATGCGATGATATGTGGTTGTCATAGGGACGAAGAAAGAGAGAGAAAGATAGAGAGAGAGAGAGAGAGAGAGAGAGAGAGAGAGAGAAAGAGAGAGTAAGATCTTCAGTGAGAGAGAGTGTGAGCGTTATGATACATAAATTTCATTCTGGTTGCCCGAAGGCACCTCTAGCCTACGCCCCGACCCCTAGGGGGTTCGAGTGAATGTATGGTGGATACATGTGCAGAATGCAGATCTTTTGCCTTTTTTGGATGACCTTCTGTCACCGGGCCCCGAAAAGAACGTTTATGAGTTATGCCATTTGAAAATAATATCTTATTTAGATGGTTATGACGGAGACAGGGATTATGGCCGAGGGAAGAGCGATTCCTTTCTCGAGAAATTCTCTCTTTCTCTCTCTCTATCCCTTTCTCTATCTCTTTCTATCCCTCTCTCTCTCTTTATCCCTCACTGTATTTTCTGGGCTTCTCGCCAGTGTGTTTGTGGTACTGTGTAGTGTGTAGCTCTGTACAGTATAGCTCTACAGCGGGTATAAGTGGTGATAGCTTCCTCGCGATGACTGACAGATTTTAATGTTCCAGAAACACCGGTCACTCTTTTCTGTAGCTCTCACAAGGTGATGATGTGAGATGTAATATTGATTGAGTCGGTGGAGGGAGAGAACTTATCACATAAACTACTGTGCTGTAATTTTGAAACAGCTTGTAGCATGACAAGTTCTTTTCATTCATTTAAAGCCCAGGAGCAAGGTGTGGACAGAAGTATTTGATGCAGAGTGTGATGCAATAAAAGAAGATTATACGTCAAAGTGAGTGTCAGAATAAGAGCAGAGCTCTCCCTGTCAACGCCGCGTCCAGGAGGTTTAAAAGTTAGCGATCTAGTGTTCTTAGAAGTACAACTAGAGTGAGATTAAGTTGAACCATTTTGTTGATGTAGCAAGATGTAAACGGAGCATAATAATGTATGTAAATTTTGTCACATTATTCGATACAGTACACGCCGTGTGATGCAGACAGTAAATATTTTCCTTCATACCGTGCGGCCCAAAAAAAACTAAGGGTACGTTGGCCTTAATATCTCC
>AVPN01000270.1:8796-29615 GCA_000695325.1 Pleurobrachia bachei | reverse complement strand
TCTCTCTCTCTCTCTCTCTCTCTCTCTCTCTCTCTCTCTCACGCTCTCTCCCTATCTCTCTCACTCTCTCTCACTAAACATTCACTGAATGTCTCAATAAAACACCCACTCACTCTTGACAAATCCTGCAGTGCGAGGGCGTTCTAACATTACACACTCAGATATACACACACACACTCGCCAAATATCATACCACTACTACTTTTCGTTTTTCTGTGTCGTTTGAGCAGCCTGTCCCTCTCTCATCGGCACTACCATGAAGAAAGGTACCCGGGAGTCTGGAAGGAATAAAAATTTGAGTAAGGAAGAATTGGTCGTGATTTCACCAACTGAAGTTGACAACATGAGCATCCAGAAGCAAATGGTATGTTCCTGATGACTGATCTTTATTTGAGCAGTCTTTCAAAAGTTGACAACTTTTAAAGTTGTTAAAGCAACGAAGCCAGCAGTTTTTTTGATACTTTTGCTTTTCACATGCTTTCATTTATCTTATATCATCGTGCATCACGGACTACTGTCTTAATAAAAGGTTGCTTTTACACCCAACGTCTGCTTTTACATTTCAAAGTCTTGTCTTACAAGTAAACGAAGACGAACGAAACTTAAAAGACTTTAAAAACTTTAAAAAGTTTTAAAAACAATATTTATTAATAAAATCTGTAATTAATTAAGCCGCGCGGTACTGTATGTAACGCGCGAAATAGGTCTTCACTGCGCTGCATCTTATTTCTCTGTGAAATTTCAAGTGAAATTTTCGTGCCGTTTTCGTTCTCAAAATTTGTAACTTTTTAAAATTTGTAAGTTATCACGGCTCCTTGGTCTTTACGGCTTGTTTGCTTAGGATATTGGTATTTGCGTTTCTTAAACTTCTTACTGCATGATCGCCTAGGACTTAATTGTATTTCAGCTTTGAAACGCATTGCAAATTTTGAAAAAAGTCCGTCCCAAAAGCAATGCAACGATAAGAGAAGTAAAATGCCTACGCTTGACAAGAATCCCTTGGTAAAATTTCGTAAAGGGCACCGTAGAAATCTTTCCGGTGAAAGTGTTAAAGAACTTGAAGACGAATCACACATTTTGGTAAGACTGGAAATTGTCTAGTTGGCTCCTAATAAACATCCCTCCCATGTAGGGCTATGTAAATTCCTCTTCCTTTTCTCGACCAATGATATTTAAGACAGATAAGACACTCTCTCAGTTCTTGTACATAATTTGATCTGACATACGTATGTGGCTCCTCTTCGAGCAATTTACAAACATTACTCTTTCTCCACAATTGTTTTTAAAACATGGTACGTAACACGTATACGCAGCCAATGCTGATTGCCGCACAACACACAAACAAACCAACACACACACAAACAAACCAACACCCAAACACAAACACTCAAACCAGCACGCACATAAAGCCTGGCCAGACTTTCTATTTGCAATGAAATTCTTCCATCTGCACTTTAACCTCCTAATTAATGGTTTATGTTTGTATCTGTATTCGCCAGGCTGATTTGCCAACAAAAATCCTTGCAATGCAAATGTTTCTTAATTGATTGATAAGCGCCCCGCCCCTATCCCAGTCTAAACAAATTCCTCTCTCCTACAGGTTGCAACACCGACTGAGTTTGTTCGAACTTTCGGCGGGAAGCGTGTAATCGAGAAAGTTCTCATTGCGAACAATGGTATTGCTGCCGTCAAGTGTATGCGAACCATACGGAAATGGGCATACGAGCTGTTTGGAAATGAAAAGGCCATCAAATTTGTGGTCATGGTATCCCCAGAGGACATGAAGGTTTGTGTAATAAAAAACAAATGAATTGTTATACAGCCAGGTATTATATCCATTTGATTTATATACCTGACTCCAAAATATATTTTCCCTCCATTCACCCCCCCACTCTCCCCTTAGGCAAACGCTGAGTATATCCGGATGGCTGATCTCTCAGTCCCCGTTCCTGGCGGCACCAACAACTACAACTACGCTAACGTTGAGCTCATCCTTGACATCGCCAAGAGAATTCCCGTTCAGGCTGTTTGGGCGGGATGGGGTCACGCTTCCGAGAACCCAAAACTCCCTGAGCTACTCCACCAGCATGGTATCACCTTTATCGGACCACCCGAGCATGCTATGTGGGCCCTAGGTGACAAGATCGCTAGTTCCATCCTGGCTCAGAGTGCCAATGTTCCCACTCTGCCATGGAATGGTATGGATATTATCATGGAAGGAGCGATGGAGAGAGCCGAAGCTGGGGAGTGTATGACAGTTCCAGAGGATGTATATGATAAGGGATGTATTCACTCTTACAAAGAGGGTCTAGATGCAGCAAATAGGATTGGTTTCCCGGTCATGATAAAGGCATCTGAGGGAGGAGGTGGAAAGGGAATCAGGAAGGTGAAATCTGCCGAGGAGTTTGAACTGGCGTACCAGCAGGTCCAAGCGGAAATACCTGGATCACCCATCTTTGTGATGAAACTTGCACACAAGTAAGTATACTGTATAGTGTTAGTCCAGTTACTTTTGTGGCCTCATTTGGGAGTTTAAGGTCTACTATTTGGTAGATCGAACCATATAATATTCAAGTTATGTATTTTCTCTGACTGTTTCTGCAGAAACTCAGATTATTTTTATCACACACATAGCATGTGAGTCATATTACATAAATGGTGATTTTAATACACCAAAGTGGTTCTAGACACTTCCACGAAGTCCAGAAAAGTACCACATTATATGATAAGCGCTGTGCTGGATTTTGAGACTACAACCATACCTACTACCACGGGTTGACTATTATTATAACAGCCAGGGCTTGGATCCATTTCTAAATTCCAACTAAATTCAGTGCACGACATATCGAGGTCCCAATTCTAAATCCCAACTCTAATTTCAGTGCTCGACATATATCGAAGTTCCAATCCTAATGTCCACTTCTAATTTCAGTGCTCGACATATCGAGGGGTTGAATCCTAAATCCTAAACCCCAACCCATTTCAGTGCACGACATATTGAAGTTCAGATTATTGCAGATGAGTACGGTAATGCTATCTCCCTGTTTGGCCGTGACTGCTCTGTTCAACGTCGACACCAGAAGATTATCGAGGAAGCCCCCTCTGTCATTACTGTGAGTGAACCACACCAGATGAATATTCCTGGGAGATAGCCCTGTTAGGATTTCAATTACCCCTCATAAACTGAATAGCAGAGTTCTGGGTTTGTTGTTAGAACCCCTTCTTATTTCCTATACTAGATATCTTCTAAGTCCTCAAAGAAAAACACATCTTTACCAAACCCCCCTCCAGGATCCAGTAATGTTTGAGGAGATGGAGAAGGCTGCTGTCAGGCTCGCTAAGATGGTGGGTTATGTCAGTGCAGGAACAGTAGAATACCTCTACATGGAGGGACAAGGTTTCTATTTCCTCGAACTAAACCCCAGGCTACAAGTTGAACACCCCTGTACCGAGATGATTAGCAGCACTAAACTACCAGCGGTTCAGCTCCAAATTGCCATGGGTATTCCTCTTCACCGTATCAGGGGTGTGAGGATGATGTACAAGGAATCTCCCTTTGGAATGAATCCAATTAACTTTGACAATCCCAAGACCCCGCCCCGACCTCATGGCCATTGTTTGGCATGTCGTATCACCGCTGAAAACCCTGATGAGGGCTTCAAACCGAACAGTGGTACAGTCCAGGAGCTGACATTCCGATCGAACCAGAATGTGTGGGGTTACTTCTCCGTGCAGGCTTCTGGTGGACTTCACGAGTTTGCAGACAGTCAGTTTGGACATTGTTTCTCTTGGGGAGAGGACCGAGAGGAAGCGAGAACGTGAGTTAACATCATATCACCCCTTATTGATCACCCCTTATTAGAGACTCGTGTCCTTCAACCCCTCCACCCCCCACTATACTGTCCCTTACCTAATGTTTGTTTGTTTGTTTGTTTGTTACTAAACCATGGGGTACGCTCAGCAAACCTCCATAACAACCCGGTTATGTGGTAACTATGGCGCTGAGTCCCTTTGACTGTGAAACTGCAAATGTATGAATCCTTACCTAATGTTCATTAGACAATGATTAATATCCCCCCCATTCTTCAGAAACATGGTAATGGCTCTCAAGGAGCTGAGCATCAAATCAGACTTCAGAACTACTATTGAGTTTCTAATCACTATCCTTGAGACTGGGGAGTTCTGTCACAACGACTACGATACCGGTACGTTGAATTGCAGGGTTCATTCTATATCTGATATTATGTTGTGTTTCGTAGACGAACCAAATCCATGATCTTCCTGATTCATCCTTCTAATCCTTATAATCACCCCTCCCAGGCTGGTTGGATGGTCTCATTGCTGCCAAGAAGAGGAGTGAGAAGGTTGATACCATGTTAGCAGTTGTCTGCTGTACTCTACACATTGCTGACAATGCCATCCAGTCCCGATACAACAGCTTTAGAGCCGCTCTAGAAAGGTAATGCCATCCAGTCCCGATACAACAGCTTTAGAGCCGCTCTAGAAAGGTAATGCCATCCAGTCCCGATACAACAGCTTTAGAGCCGCTCTAGAAAGGTAATGCCATCCAGTCCCGATACAACAGCTTTAGAGCCGCTCTAGAAAGGTAATGCCATCCAGTCCCGATACAACAGCTTTAGAGCCGCTCTAGAAAGGTAATGCCATCCAGTCCCGATACAACAGCTTTAGAGCCGCTCTAGAAAGGTAATGCCATCCAGTCCCGATACAACAGCTTTAGAGCCGCTCTAGAAAGGTAATGCCATCCAGTCCCGATACAACAGCTTTAGAGCCGCTCTAGAAAGGTAATGCCATCCAGTCCCGATACAACAGCTTTAGAGCCGCTCTAGAAAGGTAATGCCATCCAGTCCCGATACAACAGCTTTAGAGCCGCTCTAGAAAGGTAATGCCATCCAGTCCCGATACAACAGCTTTAGAGCCGCTCTAGAAAGGTAATGCCATCCAGTCCCGATACAACAGCTTTAGAGCCGCTCTAGAAAGGTAATGCCATCCAGTCCCGATACAACAGCTTTAGAGCCGCTCTAGAAAGGTAATGCCATCCAGTCCCGATACAACAGCTTTAGAGCCGCTCTAGAAAGGTAATGCCATCCAGTCCCGATACAACAGCTTTAGAGCCGCTCTAGAAAGGTAATGCCATCCAGTCCCGATACAACAGCTTTAGAGCCGCTCTAGAAAGGTAATGCCATCCAGTCCCGATACAACAGCTTTAGAGCCGCTCTAGAAAGGTAATGCCATCCAGTCCCGATACAACAGCTTTAGAGCCGCTCTAGAAAGGTAATGCCATCCAGTCCCGATACAACAGCTTTAGAGCCGCTCTAGAAAGGTAATGCCATCCAGTCCCGATACAACAGCTTTAGAGCCGCTCTAGAAAGGTAATGCCATCCAGTCCCGATACAACAGCTTTAGAGCCGCTCTAGAAAGGTAATGCCATCCAGTCCCGATACAACAGCTTTAGAGCCGCTCTAGAAAGGTAATGCCATCCAGTCCCGATACAACAGCTTTAGAGCCGCTCTAGAAAGGTAATGCCATCCAGTCCCGATACAACAGCTTTAGAGCCGCTCTAGAAAGGTAATGCCATCCAGTCCCGATACAACAGCTTTAGAGCCGCTCTAGAAAGGTAATGCCATCCAGTCCCGATACAACAGCTTTAGAGCCGCTCTAGAAAGGTAATGCCATCCAGTCCCGATACAACAGCTTTAGAGCCGCTCTAGAAAGGTAATGCCATCCAGTCCCGATACAACAGCTTTAGAGCCGCTCTAGAAAGGTAATGCCATCCAGTCCCGATACAACAGCTTTAGAGCCGCTCTAGAAAGGTAATGCCATCCAGTCCCGATACAACAGCTTTAGAGCCGCTCTAGAAAGGTAATGCCATCCAGTCCCGATACAACAGCTTTAGAGCCGCTCTAGAAAGGTAATGCCATCCAGTCCCGATACAACAGCTTTAGAGCCGCTCTAGAAAGGTAATGCCATCCAGTCCCGATACAACAGCTTTAGAGCCGCTCTAGAAAGGTAATGCCATCCAGTCCCGATACAACAGCTTTAGAGCCGCTCTAGAAAGGTAATGCCATCCAGTCCCGATACAACAGCTTTAGAGCCGCTCTAGAAAGGTAATGCCATCCAGTCCCGATACAACAGCTTTAGAGCCGCTCTAGAAAGGTAATGCCATCCAGTCCCGATACAACAGCTTTAGAGCCGCTCTAGAAAGGTAATGCCATCCAGTCCCGATACAACAGCTTTAGATAACCACTATAATCGATGCAGAATTTAACGCCGAGAAAGATGGTTCTATTCATTTTGTTCTAGGACGTTCCTGAAACCCATAAAAGCCGAAAAACCTAAAAAACCTAAAAATCCTAAATTTAGGAATTGAGCACTAAAATTTTTTTTTCACTTCTAATTAGACACCAAACACTATTCTGACCAAGTTTCATCAAAATCGGGGCTGTTCTCTCTCACTTTAATTGACGATAATTGATCTGTTAATTGGTCATAGAATTTCTTGCATGTGATATACAATATATCCATCCCTATATTAATCTGTAATGTAATTCCAGGGGCCAAGTGATGAGCCTGAAACACCTGAGCTGTATTGTCGATGTGGATCTGTGCTATGATAATGTTAAATACACCCTCCAAGCAGCCCAAACATCTCCCAACTCTTACCATCTTGCCCTCAACAACTCATCCCTTGAGGTAGGCTATTGATTGAGGTGATACAACTGTATTGTGTTTAGCAATTGATTGAGGTAGGCTACACATTATACAACGAAGTGGTGGGCTACATAACTAAGTAATATGTACAACTGTATTGGGGTATTGAGATGTAGGCTACACAATTGATCTCTATCGAGGGTGGGGTCAACTTATAGGCTATAAGTTATAGCGCAACTAATGCATTATGTATAGATCCCGTATATTGAGGCCTAAATTCATCATAATATATCAGTAATCAGAGGAAAGGAATAGGTCATGCGTTTTGTTATAATCAATGATAAACAGTACAAACAAGTTATATTTCCTCTTGGTAATGAAATTCCCCCTCTGCGCTATATATGCAATAATAGGGGCGTAACCAATATTTCCTCCAATATCCCCTAAACTAATCCCTATGTCCAAAGGTTGAGCTGCACAGACTGAATGACGGTGGACACCTTGTTATATTTGGGGGTAACAGCTACACCACCCATATGAAAGAGGAGGTGACCGGATATCGGGTTGTAATTGGAGGGAAGACGTGCATCTTCGAGAAGGACAATGATCCTACTGTTATTAGGTAACTACAGGTTTATACTGTGTTAGCTCTGTGCTACTACTGTTTATTATGTTGCTTGGGATGTGGGTTTAATGATAGTCCTGTATAACACGGGTGTGTGTTTCTAACTCCCATTCCATGTGTTTACTTGTTCCTAATGGTGTGTGGCAGAGTTAGTTGTTATTGTTCTGTCACTCACCCTATCCCTCCAATTATAACAATGCCCCCTCCTCTTGCTATAGGTCAACCTCGGCTGGTAAACTGATGCGGTACCTGGTTGGTAATGGTGAACATGTTCAGGCAGGCCACCCCTTCGCTGAGATAGAGGTCATGAAGATGATAATGCCTGTAATGGCACCTCTTAGTGGGTGTGTCCATTTCCAACAGAATGCTGGGTCCATTCTCAACCCTGGTACCGTGCTAGGAACCCTTGAACTGGACGATCCTTCCTCTGTTATCAAGGTATGTTATCAGTCCACCCTACAAACCCCTTCCCCCCACCCAGGCCACCCTCCACAACGCCACTTACCCTCCCCTTCCCCCCTCCCGGATGGCGGTTTAAGAACACAAGATTCACAATTTAAAACAATTCAGAAACAGAAAAACAAGATACATCTAGAATTAATAATATTATAAACACGTTCCTCACACACACGCACTAAAATTCAAATATTATAAAGTTATTTTGAAAATTGTAAGATTTTGAAAAATAAACAGTTTGAGATTGGGGAAAAGAAACTGACCAGTGATCACGACCACATCAGACGACCTTCAGCTTCTGTCTCTCTCACACACACACACACACACTCTCTCTCTCTCTTTCTATCTCAATTTAACAAATTACTATTCCTCACAACACAACACACACAATCTATCTCAATTTAACATTACTATTCCTCACAGCAAACACTCTCTATCTCAATTTAACATTGCTATTCCTCACACACACTATCTCAACTTGACATTGCTGTTCCTCACTACAAAACACATCTCTATCTCAACTTAACATTGCTATCCCCACAACAAACACACACTCTATCTCAATTTAACATTACTATTCCTCACAACAAAATACATCATTCTCTATCTCAACTTAACATTGCTATTTCTCACAACAAACACATTCTCTATCTCAATTTGACATTGCTATTCCTCACAACAAACACACACTATCTCAACTTAACATTGCTATTCCTCTATCTCAACTTGACATTGCAGCAATGTCATTGCTATTCCTCACAACAAAATGCCTCATGCTCTATCTCAACTTAACATTGCTATTTCTCACAACACACTCTCTTTCTCTATCTCAATTTGACATTGCTATTCCTCACTACAAACACACACTATCTCAACTTGACATTGCTATTTCTCACAACAAAATGCCTAACATCATTTTCCACGCTCTCCCTCTCACTCTGTTCATCCGCATCATTCATCAGCACCGCTATCCTTGGTAGAAATATAGCCAGTAGGAAGGCCAGACTCGCCAGGAACATAACAATAGCCCTGAGAAGGGCTCTGAAGAAGGGGTCAGAGAGAGTGTAGCCTGTTAGAAACATGATACAACACAACACGACTATTAGCGTTGCAGCGAAGATGTTTAGTGTCTCCTTGAAATTGTGGGGAAAGAGGCGCATTCTGAACGCCATGACAAGGGAGAAGAGGAGGAGGAAGGTTGGAAGTGAGACTGGGATTAATGCCGTTACCATGGCAGCGGTGTCTGTTGAAACGGTACAGATTGGGTTGATGACATCATGGGGTGTAGCCTGGTATTTTATATAAACCCATCCAGGACCAAAGATGGCCAAGTTGAGAAATACAAAAAACAAGACGGTGATCTGATTGAAAATATTGATGCTGAGCTGTCCTTTCTTCTTAAACAAGAAGGAACACTTTGGGGTATCAAAGTTATCCGAGCTGGAGAAAATTCCGTAGATTTTCCAGCACTTCCACGCTAAGTTAGTGGTGGTCATAGTGGTGAAGACAAGAAACATAGTGTACTCAAGTGAACAGATCGTGGAAGTTGGAGGCAGCATAGGAACCATGGATGTCATAAATCCCAACATGAGACTGACTAAAATGTTGTAGAGATACCCAACATCAGATGCCTTTATCACTGGTCTACTTTCATTCCGGTAGATTATAATACCGAATGTTACTGCCAGTGCCTCACCCACGAAAAATGAAAAGATGGCTCCAATTAAGTAGCTGTTGTGTAGGGCAATGTACTCCAACTCCACCATGACACAAGATGTGTTGTTACCGTTACTTGACTCGTTGTCTTCGCAACGGATACACTGTGGCGCGTTGATCTCCATCGAATATGTGTTAGCTGCACAGTCAACACACTCCCAACAGCACGGTAACTTTGCAACATACTCCCCCTCAAACAGTCGATACAACCCCGGGGTACAGTTATCAGAACACATCTTACGGTGGGTCAGTCCGGAGAGAAGTCCAGGGTTGCTAATATCAAGGTTCTCAGGGGTGACTTTCCCGGCGCTCCCCGAGGTTCCATTCGGTCGGTAAATGAAAATATCATAACCAAACTGGACCACTCTGTTTTCTATCTTGCCGTGTAGCGTCACGTTTTCATCGAGCTCGACCGATATGTTTTGTACCGTACAGACCACTTCGGAGTAGATAAACTCCCGGAGAGCTTCCGGACAGTCAAGGGTTTGCGTTTCAATTCCCTCCGTCAGTCGATCGATGATGATTTGACCACCAATTTTAAAGAAAGGGATCCAGCTGCTTACCGGGCAGACAGTGTCACTACACTTGGACCCTTGGGCCTGCATGTAGTACTGATCTAACAGCTCTCCAGTTTCATTCCACGGCGCTGAGAGAACCTCGTTTAGCTCCGGAATCTGAGCATTCAGCAGTGCATGGGCGGTGAACAGAAGAGTATTGGTTGACCCTACGATACTTCTCAAGGATTCCTCGTACTCGTACCTTGACATACTTGTCCCGAAGATGAATATCTTGTTCCGAAAGCCAAGTTCATTGACCATGTATGTTAGTGTGACCTTTGCCTGGGTTACACTGTTATCGAGTATGATTTGAACATCTGCTGCCGCCTCGTGTGCGTGATGTGATGTTGTCTCATTGGACTCTGTCGTATCGTTAGATTCTGCGTATACTTCCTCTATTTCCTGTGCGGCGTGAGCAGCACCGGTAAGTAATGTGATCCTCGCACAATATCCCTGACCCTTTTCTGTGTGTTTCTCGTAGACGTACAGGGCGTTCTCTTCAGAGTAACTGTGATACCAGATATCTACAAACTGGTAACCAAAGTAGTCCAACAAGTGGAGAACCAGCTTCCCCTCATCCACCTCTGTATCCATCATAGAGAATAGAGTTGGGAAGTCTGCCAATGTTTGCAGCTCAGAATCAAAGAATACTGACGCAAAGGTGGGAACTGAGAAGGATGTTAGGGTGCTAGCGGCGTATTTTGTTAGATTAGCCCGGTCTGGTGCACCTGCACCAACCACCTTGTTATTTCGGGCTATCTCCACTGCAGCAACACCGGTTGTGGGGAGATCTAGACAACCATCGTAGATAAGATACCCTAGAGTGGCATTTGTACGTGTGGTAAACTCTGATGAAGCCTTCAGGACTGTATCACGGAACGTCAGAGCCCTTTGGAGACTGTAGAAGTTGGGGTCGGTGTAGGAACAACCTCTGGTTCCATTAACAGTTTCCATTGTCCCAATATTAAATATCCCAGCGAGGATGTAATCCCCGTCCTGAGAAGCCATGATCAGCTCGTTTGAGCTGCATGTTGTATCATTGGTACTCCAGCAACGGTGAAGTAGGAACAAAAGGAGGACGGGTATCATAATTCTGCAGCTCTATAGGATATTAGAGAGTTAGAAAACAACAAACTGTAGTGTCCACATCAGATAGTGGGGGCAGGGCGTGCGAGGGGTTGGCCAATATCGGATTATAGGGCAAAGAATAGGTTACCACATCAAACATAGTGCAAGTATGTTTTGTATTGTGGCGAGTTTGTATAACAATTATAAACTTCAAAGCGGTTATAGCTAATATTTAACTGGCGGCGCCTGTCAGAAAGGCAAGGGGGTGCAGATCATGAATTATTTAGTTCCCACGTCATTATAGATCATTGCAAGCACTATCATATTCATAAGAATTCATTATAAGAACTCATGAGTCATTGCAGGCCTTACAGTATTCATAAGAGTCATTCATGAGAGTCATTGAAACAAGTGAAACCGGTGAAATAGTGGGTGAACTAGACATGTGCTATAGTTCGATCCATGAATTATAATTACTAATTAGCAGAGTCGGAACAAAGAAGCAAATGGCTGATATCATGGATATTAAACTATCAACCCATCTCTCCAGGAGTGGTAATTATGGTAATACAGTTATTATGTTGTTAGTGGGCAGAGTAGCAGTTATAGATCTCGGACGAGCAGTAAGAGACTCTCTAATACTGTCTTCTTCCTAGACATCCCCTCGTAGAATTCATCGCCACAAGGTGATCAAATCATTACGGGAAAATGCAAAGTAAATTGTAATCTAAAGGGGTCAGCGAGTGAGTGTATGTAGTTTGCCTATTTGGAGAGCTAAGGCCTATGCATTATAAGAGAGCTATAAACAGCTACCATTGCTCAAGAAAAAGGAAGAGAGACGGTCATAATAATATTCCATTATATGACAATATGATTATTTATAGTATAACTTGTTCGGACACTTTACCAGCTGACCCCCAGTAGAATCATCTAGAGGAGCTCTAGCGTGTATAATTCAAAGTAATGAGAACTGAATGCTGAACCTCACAGAAAATATGTAATGGTATTTAGAGAATCTGTAGTAGTCTGATGTTGGTCCTCATGCGGTGATAATTTATGCCCCCGCATTTCATGCCTTTAATTAACGCTAACCAATTAGCGTCGGAATGTGATGATATGAGAATTCTGAGAAGTAAAATTAATCGGTAGCCAACGAAAAAAAACAGGAATTAAGAAATAACTGGTCAGAACCAGATTGAGGCTTTTAACTATGGAGTACAGCTGCTGCAGGTGGCCAGGTTTACATATTTTTTCATGAGGCCCCTCACGGAGAGAGATAGTTAGGTCAGAGCAACAGAGAAACAGAGAAAAGAAAAACCTATGTGATGAGAGTCTTAGATGGAATGACGAATGACTACAGCTTCAATTTAGCACGTGACATAAAACCAGGAACAGATTACAAAGTTTACAAAGTTTACAAAACATCTCCACACCGATTTATCACCTCACCGATTCACTACTAAACAATTAGAACCCTCAACTATCTACCCTTCAACTATCTACCCCTATCCTCCTCACAACTATTATGTCTACCCCCGCCCCCACCCGAACTATCCTCCCCTCAACATATATCTACCCCTCAACTATCTCTGTCATTAAGTAACCCCCCCCCTCTCTACATAGGCTGAACTCTACACGGGTGGGTTCCCTGAGTACGGGAGCAGTGATCATTACAGTCATGGCAGGAAGCTCCACCAAATATACCGACAGACTCTGAAGCAGCTGGAGAATATTATGGCTGGCTACACATTCCCTGATGAGGTAATGTATAACTCCCAATTGTCCCCACTTTTTGGGGGTGTTTCTTTGTTTTCATGACATTCGATTGTCCAATGTCCGTGTGTTATGTAATAAAGATAGTTGGGTAAAACGTTTTGTAAAGACCAGATGTCTGCAGAACTTGTTACACTGGGTTACACACCTTCTTCCCTTGATGATCTTCAATGTTTGTCTAGCTGCTGCTTCACACACAAGCCATGTAGGCCATGTTTTTGTTAGGTGTAGTGACACCACCATCTTGCTGGGAAAATAAGGGAAATAAGACCTGAGTGTATATTGTGTCTTGTGTGTGTGTGTATGTCTGTGTAACTCAGTATGTCTGTGTGTGATTGATAGCTCAATTGAGTGGGGCGGTGCGATTACAAAGAGTTCATTTTACTTGATACTTCCCACATTGGAACAACGTGTCAGTGTGAACATACTAAGTTATTTGTGGGTACAATCATGGGGGACATAGTCAGAAACAACTAATGATAGGATTGTTGAGGTTGTATTTAATAGTTCCATGTTTCAGACATCAGAAGTTTATAATCGTACCACTTTATCCACTTTACTAATTCTCATTTCTCCCACTTCAGCACTTCAGTAAGATTCTGGAGAACAGTGTAAAACAACTCTACTCGACCCTCAAGAACCCCTCCCTGCCTCTCTACGAATGTGAGGAACTACTCTCTGCCCTCTCTGGCAGGATCCCCGGAACAGTGGAACAAGAAATTCACAGTCTCCTGAATCACTATAGTAACCATCTGAACAGTATTGTGGCTCAGTTCCCGGGACAGGCCATTGCTAGTGTTCTTGATACTCATGCTGCCAAGATCGAGAACAAACAGGAGAGGGATGCCTTCTATATGCAGACACAGGTAGATCTATACACCATCTATCTCTCCACCCGTCCCTTACCACCCCTCACCTTTTCTCCCTAACACCAACACCCAGATTCCCACCCTAACACCCCCACCCCTTCCTAACATCATCACCAATTGACCACCCTTCTCTCCCCACTGCAGGGTATCACTGAACTGGTTATCCGGTACAGAAAGGGAGTCAAGGGACACCCTCTCTAACACCCCCCACACCTCCCTAACATCACCACCCCAGTTCCAACTCTAACACCCTTCCCCCCGCCAGGGTATCACTGAACTGGTTATCCGGTACAGAAAGGGAGTCAAGGGGCACCTGAAATCCGTCCTTTACAAGATTCTCCGAACCTATCTCAGCCACGAGAATTACTTCGCAGGGGACCCCTACGATAAATGTGTGGCGAGACTGAAGGAAGAAATGAAGGAAGATGATATCAGCCAAGTCTTGTCGGTACGTGATAGTTTCAGTAACTTTAGTCTTGTCGGTACGTGATTCCCAGTAACTTTAGTCTTGTCGGTACGTGATTAGGAAGAGAGTACGTGATTTAGGAGTGTTCGGAGTTCGGTGAAGAACAGAGCTCAAGTTCATTTCACTTTCACGAGAGATGTGTTTTGTGGCCTGGGCTGTTATAAAGCCGGAACATGTGGTATTAAGTTACAGCTAGTGTGTGCAAGTGTGTATAGGTTGCAGGTTGTGCTGATATAGTGGATTGTGGAACTTGAGCTACTGTGGGAGGTTTTATTTCTTATCGTCAGAATTGTATCATAGGGATGTGAGGTGGGAATCAAATATAATACCCTGCGAACTGAAATGGCAGTTTAGCAAATCTCGATAGTCTAAATAAAGGTGTAGTTTTAAAAGAATAGCCTAAACAAAAGGAAGTATTTAAAACTAAATATTATGCGGCTGAATAAATTTAATGTGATAACAATTAAAGGACCCATCATAATATTTAATGTATCCAGCAAAGTGACATAATTTATGGCATTGAAATTTAGCTTTATGCTTTTCAAACACCGTCAAATTAAAGAAAGCCACAATAAGCCGGCGTGATCACGCGATTATAATCTCTTTAATCACATCTTGAATGTTCTAATCTCCTAGATTATATTCTAACATACGTGGCAAAAATAGCAAGGTGGTATTAAACCTCACAATTCTTATAATTGCCCAGATTATATTCTCACAACTTCTAATTCCCCAGATTATATTCTCACACGCGAACCTGGCCAAAAAGAACATGTTGGTCCTGAAGCTACTGGATGAGGTCACTAAGAACGGCAACAAGATGAGTTTACTGACCGACGAATTAAAATCTATACTGGAGGATCTGGCCAACCTAACTGGACCTCAGTACCACAAGGTAATAATGGTTAGGAGTACTGAATACTTGCTTCAGGTGTCTCTGAACTCTCTCTAAAACTCTACTTTACAGGTGTCTCTGAAGGCACGGCAGTTCCTGATAACAGCTCACCAGCCCTCCTACGAGATGCGATACAACCAAATTGAGAGTATCTTCCTAGCTGCCGCGAACACTGAGGATCACATCTGTCAGGTAATAAATTAATTAGTTAATTAGTTGGTAATTAGTTAACTAGTTGGTAATTACCAATTAGGAGAGATATGTGGTACAAACAGTAATTACTTGTACAACAATTACTGGCACCTGTATAGCTGTCATAACGAATGCTAATTCCCCCTCTCTCCTCTTCAGGCGAAATACCACCAGCTGATAACGACATCAATCATGATGTTTGATGTCCTACCCTGTCTGTTCTACCACAACAATGCATTTGTTAAGCAGGCCGCTCTAGAGGTGAGTAAAACACCTCGTGGGTGGAGGGTGGTGGGTGGAGAGTGATGGGTGAAGGGTGGATGAAGGGTAGAGGTGGGTATTGGGTAACAAACAGCGTGGGAGTTGAGAGATCGAGGCTATTATATGCTGGAAAGTTGAGAAAGATTAATGTTGGGATATTGGACAATACAAAGCTACAATCAGATTGGGCGTCATTGACGCCGTCTCAATAGTTTAGAACATAGAACAACTTATTATCAGATTATGGAATAGAATGATGTCGCCGGAATGACATGTATGGGCACTGATAGGAAAGGCCGACCAAGTTAACAAAAGCACAGTACTTTTGTTAGTGATCGGGTTTTATTACCAGTGCCGGCACAATATTATGTAACATGTTACAAATCAGACGGTCGCGGTAATTCCATATCCACCCCACTAGGTGTACATGAGGAGATCCTACATAGCCTACACAATTACCAACGTCTCCCAACTGACACTACCGGATGGAACACACATGGTAGAATGGAAATTCTTCCTCCCTACATCCCACCCCAATGCTGTAGCTAAATCTGCCATTTCGTCCGCTCTGAAGAGATCTGGAACTATGCCCAGGATTGTTAGCATTAGTGAAGACTTGGCTAACTATGGGAGAATGCAGGAGAATGGACAACATGAAAGGTACGTTACTCCTCGCATATAGTTGGTTTTAGGTTTTTAAACAAGCAGTGTTGAAGGCTACAGAGAGACGAATAGATGTGCAAATATTAGACGAATAGAAGCGCAATAATAGACGATCTGATAGTCTATGAAAATAAACTGAGAACACAAACTTCAACGATTACACTTCTCTTTACTGTTGTAAATCTGACCACATAAACAATGATTTCCTCAGATCATAGGCTGTTTCCTGGACCGATTTATAGATAGCTTTAATCACTTTAATTACCTATGATACAATATAGGAGAACTCTTTACCGATACCTAAACTTAACAAAACTGACCACAGACCATTTTAACAAACTAAACAAACTGACATATCAGACTGGGCTCTCCTACGACGATTGGGACATCCACAGACATTCTGACAAGCCCCTGGAAGGTACTCAACGTCCGCTTCTGCTTAGATGAAGTCCGGTAAATAACTTGTGACTGTGAACATTTGAAACAACTGTTAACATATTTTATCAAAACACAAGTTTACAAAAAGTAGTTTGGCCCTGTTTGACACACTTCAACCAACATCACAATAAAAAGCAGGCAACTTTGTGTTAGACATGTTGCATTCCCAGGACTAATTGTAACACTTAACCTCATTATAACGACGCATAAAACCCCTGGGTTATTACGCTAGACTAACTACTAAGTACTAACAGACTAACTACTAAATAGTGTGACTGTGGGTGTCTACTTAGTACTTGTGAGGTAGGGCTTCACGTGGTAGACGCATTAAATGAGCTACTTATGTCAACACAAGCACCTACTTTACCGCTTCAACTACTTAGTAGCCTAGTAGTGTCTAGAACAGAAAGATTGCAAGAAAGAGGTTGTCTAGAATAAACTCATCAAAAACTAGTTGCACTATTAGGTCTAAACAAGACATACAAAAACTGTGAAACAGTGACCACACACTTCTGATCTAATCCCCCCTCCTCCTCAGGCTGGGAGTCATGACGGCCTTTACCAGTTTCGATCACCTCGCCGAGAACTTTGGATCCCTAATGAAGCGTTACGCAGAGTACTCCTCTCACCAACAGTCACCCGTCCCTGGAGCCCTAGGTGGCACCGAACTAAACACAATCAGGGAAGAGAAGACTCCAGAACCCATCCATATTGTGAATATTGTGATCCAGCATCCACCTGGTTATGATACTGACCAGGAGATGGACAAGAATCAGTGTGCTGAGTTCATCAAGAGCAAACAGGTAGAACACTGGATGACTGTGTAATGCCGAGTGCGACAACTTACATCCTAGATAATAATCATAATATGTAATATCAGTTAACAGGCAATGTGTCATTTTCCATAAGATTCTATTACTATTTTATTACAACAACAACAACCCCCCCCCCATTTGTTCTGCAGGCTGAGCTAGTTGAACACGGCATCAGGAGAGTGACATTCCTAACCTTCAAAAAGGGTCAATACCCCTACTTCTACACCTTCCGACACCGTCTTAATTGGTGTGAGGACAGCATTTACAGGCATCTTGAGCCAGCTCTGGGTAAGTCACCAAGAATCATAGCGCTAGCAAGCGCCCCGGGACTATTAAAAACTTGTTTTTTGTAAGTTCATATTACAAGAACCATGAGTCTACATTTTATGACTTAACATTTTTATGACCCCGTTACCCAGATATACCCCTCGATCTAATCCACCCTCTCTCAGCGTTCCAACTGGAAATTCACAGACTAAAGAATTTCAACATCAAACTGCTACAGACAAACAACCACATTCTGCACATGTATTATGGTACCGCCAAGTCGACTGGTGGTTCTACCGATAGTAGATTCTTTGTGCGGTCTATCATCAGACATGCAAACTTCTTTACCAAAGAGGCCAGTTTTGACTACATGGAACGAGAAGGTAAATGTTATTTTCTGTTTTTGATCCCTAGCTAGGTTTGCTCTAACCCTCTCCTGACTTTCTCTGCCCCGTTTTTGTCCTGTTCAGATCTGCGTAGGTAGTATTGCAACACTCAAAGTGGGGCGTATTATTACACACTCGAATGAGTGGGAGTGTGTGTTTTTGCTACCCCGTGACCCGTGTCCTTCCGCCCCACTTCCGTGTGTCACTGCAGCGTGGTTTTCTCCAGGGAGAGAGAAAGAAAGAAAGAAAGAAAGAAAGAAGGAGAGAAAGAGAGAGAAATATATAGAGAGAGGGAAAAGAGAGAGAGGGAAAAGAGAGAGTGGGGAGAGAGAGAGAGAGAGAGAGAGAGAGAGATCAGTGACAGCTGAAAATTGGACAGGTATGAGAAATTTGAGAGAAGTTTGATAAATTCTAATCAACAGTAATTTTGAATCCGGATATAGGGATTGTTGTGGGTTGTGTGAGTTCAAGGTGGACAATGATAGTTGCCAATCTTTCTCAAACCAATTTATACCTTTTAAGGACGCTTTGGGACTTCGTCGGTTTGGTTTCAATACATGTTTCTCTCTTGATTAAATATTGCTTTATATATGATCTAGCAGCTTTCAAAAACTTTCTCCTGTTGAACATCGAGCCATTGTTACACTTGATGAAACTCTCGGTTCCGCTTTGCAAAGCGTCTGCACCAACCAGTCCGTACCATATTGTACTGTATAATGCCATTACCGTACCTTAAAAAATGCTGTAAATTAATGATAAATCAAAATAAGACGATATACGAAAAGTTTTAGGTATCTTGATCTTGTCAACCTTTAACTTAACAAGCACCATGCACCGTCAGTACAACCACTGCCTGCTAGAAACTTCCAATCCTGGGCCAATGTTGTTAATTCTGTACAGATAAAAAACTGTTACTTGGATGGGTGTGTGAAATCTTTGTTGCAGTACCTATTCTAAAAATAAAAAAGGGTGTGGAAAAACATGGTTTGTATAACAGTGCAGTGTAACCCCTGTCAGGCCAATGTTCTGACTGTGTGTTATTCGGTGTGCGGACTCTAGTGCTACACTCTAAGTCTACAGTGGCCTCTCTATCTAAATTTAGATTTAGATAAAGAGTCCAAATAAGTCTAAACTCTAGGAGGACTCTATGTCTAAAAAGTCTAAAAAAAGCGGACTCTATATCTACATAAGTCTAAATTAGAGATAGTGTCCGCCATTCTCAGCGAACTCGAGATTTCGGCCGTTAGGCCGGAAACGAGAGTTTGCTGTACCTCTATACTAGTTTAGAAGTGTTAGGGCCATTGTTTGGGTTCGAGGTTAGGGTTAGGGTGATGGTTAGGGTTAGGTTTTGGGTTGGTTTAGGGTTTTAGACATAGAGTCCGGTTTGGTGGATTTGGCGCCAAAATGTACCAGGGGACTCTATGTCTAAAAAGTCTACACAGGGCGGACTCTTTATCTAAACTTTTTTCTAAGTCTAACTGTAGATAAAGAGTCCGTTTTTAGATATAGAGTCCGCCTTGAATTTAGATAAAGAGTCCGTTAGCACTAGAGTCCGCCCATAATATTAACCAATGTTACCTAGGGGAACGTATAACTGCAGTTTTCGCTTCCGTCGGTTAGTAAATGTGAAATGTAACAAAAAAGAAATGTCTTCGATCTAATAGTCGTTAGTCTGTAATTTTCCTAATGAACACGCAGTGAAAATGATCCAATATATAATGCGTCTTGTGTTTTCAATCAGGGATACTAATACTATAATGTAAAATTAGCTCATACAGCGAGAATTTATTACTTAGTGAACTAATAGTCGCCTGATTTTAGAGCTGCTGTCTACCATCTACCCCATCCGCATCCTTCCTAAAACTAACAACTTCTTAAATTGCTCACCATCTCTCTCGCCCCAATTATAACATAACAACCTCAACCTTCTCCAGGCGAGAAGTATCTGCAGGAGTCCCTGAATGAGCTGGAGGTGGCAATGTCCAACCCTGAATACAGGAAGAGTGATTGCAACCATATCTTCCTCAACTTTGTACCTACCATGGTCATTCACCCCATGACTGTCAAAGAAAAGGTATTGTTTTAATCAACTGCAGGGACAGGGGGGTTGCAACCAGGAGGGGGCAACTAGGGGGAGGGGGTGTGCTAACCCCATCTCCTTGACTTCATGGTAATTACCCAATTCAACACCATCTGATTACTTACCTTGTTTAACACCGCATATTTCCTAACACGATGATTTCCCAGGTGAAGCAGTTTATCGAGCGGTATGGAAGGCGACTTTGGAAGCTCCGGGTTCTCCAGGCTGAACTGAAAATGACTCTCAGGGAGACAGCCGACAGCCCGGAAATGAGCTTTAGATTCTTTGTGAACACGGAGAGTGGGTACAGCATTGAGACGTTCATTTACAATGCTGAGGAGGACCCTAACTCAGGTTTGGTTTGGTTTGGTTTGGATCGCTGAGTCGTCCGGGAGCAATGCTATCATGTAGCAGCTGTGCGGTAGTAGAAGGGACTACTATGACTCCGTCGGCGTCTGGTCGGGTGTAATTGTGGGTCTGTCTGGAGACTTGTATACAGAGCCGATGTCAGTCAGTCATTGTGCGTGTGGTGGCATTTACTCCACTCTCACGGTCGGATAGTCTTGGCTCAGCTGCACTCTTCGCATCACTAGCACATGTATCGATACTTCGCCGTGAGAGCG
>AVPN01000269.1:54290-64799 GCA_000695325.1 Pleurobrachia bachei | reverse complement strand
AGAGAGAGAGAGAGAGAGAGAGAGAAAAGACTAGAGAGAGAGAGGTTGATGTGGTAACGTGGTAATTAATTTGTGTGTAACTTGGGTCAACAAAATGTGAAGGGCAAAAAGCAACATAGGAAATATATTCGATACAGTGCTGGACAAGCAAGAAATCAGTGTTTAGCTAGCTACTCTGCAGTTGTGTTTTCTTTTACAGAGAATAACAAACGGCACGTAGGTGTGACGATGAATGGAAGATGATTGGTCCAGACACCTGGATTGAGCTGCTTGCCTTGTTCGATCCTGCTTCCCCGCGCCCCACGACATAATAAAAAAGAGTTTGAACAAAACAATGAGCTGCTATAAAAACGGGGGAAAAAATAACAATACAACTGGGCTCTTGTGACTTCTTCAATATCAAAAGTATCGTCTACTTTCTTCAAGTTTCCCCCTCTTTCTCTTTCTTTGTCTCTATGTATCTTCACTGGTAGCATTAGATCACCGTGTCACGTGACACGTGACCTCCAAGCTATGTCATTGTACAAAACTAGGTCACGTGATCACAATGATAGTTTTGTGGCTCCAGATAAACGTCGCAACGCAGATTTTAACGCTAGAAAGTCAGCTACTTTTCAGGGAATCGAAATCACGACAGAATCCCGTTACAAAGTCCCATACAGCATAGCTAATGGTAGAGTTTTCCTCAGCAGTGGCTATAGTTTTCTATAAAGTATAGTTTTCTATAAAAGTAAACTTTTCAACACTACTTCAAACAAATTAATTTGAGGTGGCATCCCCCTCAAATTCCCCGTCTAGAGAATGTCTAACTCAAAAGAGGAGGAGATCATGGAGAAGTTGAGGAACCACCCCGATGCCAGCGACGAAGTTGAAAGTGTACAACGTCAAGGTAATACACGACACCAACATGAGGAACCTGGCCAAGTGTAGGGACGACACCCTACATGCGGCTGCCCTGTTCCTCGGAGGTAAACCCCTTGATGATTCTGGAGAACCCAGGTACCGAACTAGAGAGAGATTCATTGATTGGATAATCATGGCGATAGAGGGGCTGTGCAGTGAGCGGTGTGACCAAAATGACATTTATTTTCTGTTGATTGTATTTTCTTTAGAGCTTTAAAATTTTTTAGCATCACAATGATTCGCCGATATCTCCGTAACCTTTCAACCTAGAGCTTTGAAATTATGTAAAACCTCATTTTTTGCATCGGTTTACCCTAGGAACTACCCTATGTGATCCCAACATGTGTTGATCTACCCTATGTCACCCTACCCCCCTCAAAATTACCACTGTGGTACGGTCCCTTGAGGAACTCCACTTTTGACCAGCTCGAAGTTCGATTTTTCACCGTCAACAGTAACCGTTTGGTACCGACCAGAAAGGAAGTCTTTTATCCAATTTAGTACTTTCCCTTTGATGCCTAGCTTTTCCAGCTTGGCGAGAAGAATAGCATGGTTGACACGGTCAAAGGCTTTGGAATAGTCCAAATCGCTTCCCTCGACTTCGTTCCCGCTGTTTAGCTCTCGAAAGATTCCGTCCATGTGATCAAGTAATTGTGTGAGGCAGCTTCTTTGCTTCCTAAAGCCGTGTTGGCTATCGGGTAGGAGATTGTTACTTTCAAGGTGATCCACCAACTTGTTTCTTACAACTCGTTCAAACGTTTTTAGCAAGTTAGAAGTCAGTGAAACAGGGCGGTAGTTAACAGCAAGAGTTTTGTCACCACGCTTGAAGATTGGTGTGATGTACTGTTTTTTCAGGTTTGGGGGTGTTATACCTTCTTCGAAGGAACGCTCCCAAAGAAGAAAGAGTGGTAAAGCAAGAGTGGCTTTACAAGCACTGAGGATTTTAGCAGGGATGTCACCATCTCATCATCATCATCATCATCATATAACTACTTAATATTCCGCTTTGTAGCCTAATTGCTAGAAGAGCACTTACATAATATGTATATATATATATATATATGCTAAATCACACACAGGCAAAACTAACGACTTTCTAAAGCGGTGGAGCCTACTTCGAATCGCTTGGGAGAACACACAAATTATGTATAGGCCCAAGCCATTCCAAGGAGGCTTCAATACACACAATTCGAGAAACTAATTAGAATAAATAGTGTCTGTTGTCAATTAAGTCCTTGTATACACATTTTGTTTAACTATCAGAGTCCTGATCTTCATGAATTAGATAATTAGTTAAAAAGTTTATAAGTTTATAGTTAATAAGTTAATTAAAACACACACAGTTTTGGGCAACACATTCGTGACTCCCTTACACCTCCCATATCCCTAGTCTCTTTTGTTGTTTGGCCACTAAATAATGCTAGCATGTCCCCTCTTGAAACTGTTACTCCGGATGGTGCTTGGAATCTAGGAAAACTGAGACTTGTGGAAACTTGAAGTACCTAATTACTGAAAAAGGGGAGAGAAACGGCCCGACGGGTGTTTAGGTTACGTGTTAGTGGACAGTTTACTGTCAAGTGGGTACTCTATTATGTATAACTAATATCTCTGGACACTATAAAAGGGGTTCTAGGATTGGAACTACATATAATTACTTGCCCTACTCAATCCTCTGTCTGAGAGTTGAGCTCAAGATTATGTCACGTTTTGTAAAGAGGCCCATCCTATCGTCTTTAAAACCTGAAAATATTTTTGCACCGGAGGTGGTGATTTGTCCGTCAGAACCTCCGTATGCAGGCTGGCTCTATGCATTGGAAAGTCTAGGACTTGACAATACACAGCGCCAAACCATGGTGTGAGCAGTTTATTATTCATATCAAGTGTTTATCTATTGTCGTTGTCGAAGTAAGTCTGCAGGGTGGGGGAGGAGATTTTTTTTTCTTTTTCTTTTTCTCCTTCTTTCTGTCTTTTACCCTGGCACTTTTTTCTGTTTTCATTGGACCAAAATGGCTCTAACCAACAAACTACTGAACCATTTAGGCTAATTTAAAGTTTATGATAGGAAATCTCAGGCCCTACCTCCAACTCGAACACCAGCTCTAACTAACCTCATGTTCGGCGTAACTATAAAAAACCGTGAGTGCTGAAACGCAAAACATCAAGATTTTAAAAAAACGTTTTCCTCCCGGGCCGGGCCGCGACGCGACAAAAAAGATCCAGCGCGCGGCCTGGCTTTTGTCAGTGTTTTTAATACGCAAAAAATGTAACGCGCTAAAATATTAATTTTTAGCGACGCCGCGGCTCCAGATCCTGTTAAAATTCTTCAAAATTTTTAATTTCAAATAAGGTTTTTGCATTTTCACTTGAACCAACCTCCGAAAGCGTTAAAAAAAGAGCTGTTCCTTCCCGTTTTTGTGATTATTAACCTTTAAGGCATCAATAACACGGAAGTATTTGATGAGTTTTTGATATTTGGTACCATGAAAGGCGTTTTCACTAACTCAAATTAACAATTTTTTTTCTGATTCAACTCGAAGAATCTCGAATCTCTATGTTTTGGCTTGTGCACTCATTGGCTATAGTGAAAGGGATTAAAACTAGGAGTGAAACCCTTAATTTACATCCCCCTTTCATTCTAGTGCAATGGCGGCTGCTGAAGAGCCGACTGTAGTTGTCAACAAAAACAAAAAGTACCGAAAAGATAAGCCATGGGATACAGACGATATCGATCATTGGAAAATGGAAGAATTCAAACCTGGAGACATGAAATCCCATCTCTTGGAAGAAAGTTCCTTTGCTACCTTGTTCCCGAAATATCGTGAAAAGTACCTTCAGCAGGTGAGGCACTTTGTTCTGGCATTGTTCAATTGTTGTCACCTTTGGTGATATGTAATATCGATCTCTCACCACTAACTAAATTGTTCATTAAATTGTTGTCTCACCCTCAAGCTCTAATATCTCTCACCGTTCAGGTTTGGCCGAACGTTGTGAGCGCTCTCAAGGAATACGGTATCCATGCTCTCCTTGATCTGATCGAGGGTAGCATGACGGTCAAGACGACCCGCAAAACTTGGGATCCCTATATGATTGTAAAGGCCCGTGATATAATCAAGTTACTCGCTCGAAGTGTTCCTTTTGAGCAGGCTAAACGTGTCCTACAAGATGAAATGACATGTGATATTATCAAGATTGGTAATGTGACCCGGAATAAGGAGAGATTCGTAAAACGCAGACAGAGGCTTGTGGGACCAAATGGAAACACCCTCAAAGCTCTGGAGTTGCTTACTGAGTGTTATATTAAAGTGCAGGGAAGCACTGTAGCAGCTCTTGGTCCTTACAAAGGGATTAAACAGGTAACTTAGAACACTCCCTTTTCACACCGAACACCGTTGGGACATATTGTGATTTTAGTAATTTCCATTCTTCGTTTTTTGTTCATTTCTACACATGGATAGATTGTAGGACAGGGGGAATACACGAGGAAGTGTTATTTGAGTAGAGCAATGAAATTTCACGAAAAGAACAATAATATAGTGTAGAGAGAAGGAGATTTGTGATGGGTCGTGTGATGGGACAATTTAGTTCCCACGACCGGTCATTGAACACCACAGTGAGTGTCTTACAGATATAATAGGGATGTGGGTAAAGAATCAGCGACACACGGACTGTGGTCTGTGTTTTGTTAATTCTGATGGTATATGTATAATATCTCTATTTCTCCTCTCCCAGGTTCGGAACATAGTGATGGACACGATGAACAACATCCACCCCATCTACAACATCAAGATTCTGATGACCAAGAAGGAACTGATGAAAGATCCCACACTCAAGGAGGAATCCTGGGACAGGTTCCTACCTAAGTTCAAGAAGAAGAACGTTCAGACTAAGAAACCAAAGAAGACTACAGTAAAGAAGAAGTACACTCCATTCCCACCTCCCCAGCAACCCAGCAAGGTGGACCTCCAGTTGGAATCGGGAGAGTATTTCTTGAAGGAGCACGAAAAGAAACAGAGGAAACAGGAGGAGAAGGCCCAGGCTCAGGAAGTGAAAGTTAACGAGAAGGCAGAGAAGATAAAACAGGTTTATGTAGCACCAAAGGAGGAGGCAGTTGTAAGGAATGATGGAGGGGAGGAGTGTTCTACTGCTGTGGATATTGAGAACCTGAAACGGAAGTTGAAGAAGAAGAAACTGCCCGTGATGGAGGTGAAGAAGGTGGAAGTAGAGGAGGAACCAGTTAAGAAAAAGAGAAAACGAAAAGCTGAGGAAGAGGATAATGCTACTCCTGCCGCTGAAGTTGCTCCTGTAAAGAAAGAGAAGAAGAAGAAGAAGAAATCAGAGCCTGAGGAAGTTACCAGTGAGATTGTTACAGAAGAAAAACCAAAGAAGAAAAAGAAGAAGTCAGATGTTGTGAGCGAAGAAACTGTTTCTGAACCTGTTATTGAAAAGAAGAAGAAGAAAAAGAAGAAAGTGCCGCCCACAGAATGAATTTTATTTTAACTATACCCAGGGGGGAAGACGTAATTTATTATCTCTGTTTTTATCCAGTTTTATCTTTCACTTTCGTGAATATGATATATCTGTTGTCACTTGGCAGTGAATGTTTTATCATGCCTCACAAAAATATTCTCTCTTCCTCTTGTAACGATATTCCCCCACCCCCTCACTCACGCGTGTGTCTGGTAACTCACTCTCTCTCTCTCCACCTGCCTCATATTGTAACTTTATAGCCAGGTAGAAATGCTACATGGCTCCCCTCCTTCTCCTCCTCCTCCTCCTAGTGCAGGCCGGTGGAGCAGCAGACTTCCATGATCCAACTAGGGTTACCAAGATCGCATTTGCAAGTTGTTCTCACCAGGTATCAAGAATGCCTTCTTTGATTGTTCTTTATTTGTTTTTTGTTTGTTTTTTGGTATTGCCTTGTCAGTTGTCATAGACTTTCAAGTCACATTTATAGATGTTTTGATTGATTCTAATATCTCCTAGAACAGAGAGCAGCCACTTTGGGGAGAGATAGCCCGGTGGGATCCAGACTATTTCATCTGGTTGGGTGATGCAGTATACACCGACACCCGCATCCGTCCTTTTTCCTGGGTAACAAACAATATTGCATGCCTCACCCTGAACTTTTGTAATAATAACGGTGTAATAATAACGGTGTGGGGCATGAATCTGAGCAAAATGTTCCTTCGTTCTTCGTCTTGTTTCATTTCACTCTGATTAGATACACACATTGTACGTGGTTGGCAGAATATTCTATTTTCAGCCGTTGATCTAGCAGGAATATTAGAGAAAATGAGATGAAAGCTCCCTTCAACTGTAAATCTCATTGTGATTGCATCAGATGGCACCTAGTAGAAACATTTTCTAGTCTGATAATTACACCTCCCCTTCTCTCTTTAATTCTCATGTTTCTCCTTTCAGAAGCGACCCAGTATAGCTCGGTACGCGGAACAACTCCACAAAATGAAGCACAGTCCCGGGTACGAGGGATTCCAGAGCAGGAGAACTAAAATCCTGGGTGTGTGGGATGACCATTTGAATGATGGGGGAGCAAGTGATCCGATATACGCTTCAGCTGTCCAGGTTATTGCAACATTTTCTCTCCAGTTTCCCTATTCGTCATGTCACTTTTTGCTTCTTTTTTTTAGTTGAGAAACTTCCATCTCCGAAGACGTTTCACAACAACATCCCCCTATTACTCCAGGACATGTTTCTGGACTTCCTGAATGAGCCAGATAACTCCCCGCGGCGATCTCGTAAGGGTCTCTATGGGTCCTATCTGTTTGGTACTGGGTCCCACACCATCAAGCTGATTCTCCTAGATCCCAGATCTCAGTTGGATAGGACGACTCAGTCGGTCCTTGGTGCAGAGCAGTGGGCCTGGCTAGACAAGGAACTGAAGAGTGACCCAAGCACTCTCACTATACTAGGAACAGGTAATGGATGACGTCATCTCATCAAAATGACGTCATCAATCATCATATTGAGATACAGATAGCATTCCTCACTAGTTAGTACAACATCAGATTAACTTGATCAATATTTCCCCAGGATTACCCTTATTGACAGACAGGTCCTATCTGGACAAATGGCTCCTTTACCCAATGGAGCGCGAGAGATTGCTTGGTTTATTGTCTAGGCGACCCAATACCATCGTCCTGTCGGGGGATTCACACTTTGCAGAGATGCAGTGTAGTAACACTACTAAAGGACCCCTTTTTGAGGTTTGTTAGGGGGATTACACCCTCGTGCATCTCGCTTGGTGGTCTTTCATATATTATGCGATATATTAGGGGAGACGAGTTAGAACAAATTAACTACCCTATTTCATCTAAATCCGTGTTATTCTATTCAGGTTCAAAGTAGTGGTATGACACATAATTGTCTGGACTGGATACCAGATGTACTGTGTAGATATTACATAAAGTACGTGTCCGAGTGTCCAGGATGTATCACTGAGCCTTACATCGATCTAAATTATGGTGAGATATATTGCTTGTTCAAGAAAGAGATTGTAAGAGAAGCTAGAGCTTTTTGTCTTAAACTAATCGAGAGAACACATTGGACACGAACTTTCTTTATATTTTTATAGCTCCTGAATTTTCACTCCCACACCTGTCACATCTCATCTCTCTCTCTCTCTCTCTCTCTCTCTCTCTCTCTCTCTCTCTCTCTATTCTAATCTCTAACCACTCCTCTCTCTATTCTAAACTATATCCCTCCTCAGGAGCACTGACACTAATGTGGGATAAGGATGCCCCACGTGTAGTGTTAGAGGTGAGGGGTCGGACTGGTGTTGAGATGCACTATGTGGTGGACCTGTCAGGGGTAGACCGGGAACACTGTCCCCCATCTCACCAGGTATATTATCTAGTGACTCTATAGTACACTTAGTGTATACCATGATAGTGGTCCCTAGCTATCTCTAGGGCCATGCTTAGTTGTCACTTAGTAAGTGCTGTTGAATAATGCACGTGTACTGTGTGTCCATTGTTCAGTTCATAATGGGTGATAATATTGGACTTTCTAAAACCATCCCAAGCCCCTCCAAATGTAACACTCCCCTAATATCCCCCTCTCACCCCCAATTATAACACTCCCATTCTCTCAGGTGGAACATCAGTTAGTTTGGCAGTTGTGTGCGGTGTCTCTAGTCTCCCTGGTCCTACTCCTTCTCTTCTACCTCTTAACATACTGTATCATTGCCGTGTATGCTCGGATCCTGGTGTACCGCCGATTCGACAAACAACACCGGGAATAATCGGGATTAATTGGGAATAATTGGGACTGAGGAACAGTTTTTAGGGAGCCGAGTTGGTGTATTATTGGGAAAGTGAGTTATGTCTGCGTGTTTTAGAGACTATAGAAGTGTAATAGATCATTTTGTGTCTATATTTGTTTTCGATTTTTAACCATGATATCTCTATATTCTTTCCTAAGTTTTGATATTTTTGGGTGTTGCTACATGTTTCTCTGTTATGGACAGTTCTAGATTAGATCACAGTATAGAAAATACTTTGATGTGTTATGTTTGTAGTATTTATTGCCATTGTTATACAAATCAAGATAGTTTCAATTTGCCTCCCCACTACCTAGTCCTATACCCCCTACTACCGTTTCGAAGTTACCCTTGCAAAGCGACCTCTCTGAAGGGGTACTTATTTCGAAACCAACTACTACTATACCCTGTTTCCCAAACAACTCACCATTTCACTGCACCAGGGACAGCATGTTCTCCCTTCTTCTCAATGCCTTTACTGCTATATTCGTGGCACTCTTTACCGGTATCTCCCTCCGTCTAAACTCCACCCCGCGACCCTCCAACCTTCCCGCGCTACTGGAGCGGCTGTTTGCCCGAGAGATAGCTCACAGGGGAGGGTCCCTAGATGGCCCTGAGAATACAATGTGGACCTTTAGAAAAGCAGTGGAGAGGGGAGTGAAGGCAATAGAGATAGATATTCAGCTGACTGCAGACAACGTACCAATAGGTAGGGATGTGACATAACTCTAGTAACAAGCCTCCAGTTAAACTATTTGTTTATGAGTGCTATTTTTTTCATCCAAAATCAAATGTATGAAACACATTATGTTCCCACACAACTCGTGAACCAACTATACGTTCTGTTTCCCTCTCAATGTCTCTCCCCATGTAGTGCTTCATGACGAGACGTTAGATAGGACAACTAATGGTACTGGGTATGCTGCTGATAAATCCCTTACTGAGATCCAACAACTCAATGCAAACAAGAACTTCCCTGAAGCGTAAGTGGATCAATATTATGATGATATTTCGATAACATCGCCCCCATAGGCCCCCCCATACCACTCCCATGTCTTATTGCCTTATTGTTTGCAATTAGACGACATAGACGTGTAATAATTTTCCTATTTCAGGGGTCACTGTGGTATTCCTACACTCGATGAGACTGTACAGTTTGCTATTGATCACGATGTTGCCCTACTGTTGGACGTGAAAGGAGGACGCTTCGCTAAACAAGTAGAATATCCGAACCCCCCGAGATTTCTCTAACCCCTCTCTCTCCCCGTAGTTCTCTGCTGCTCTAAAATCTCTGATGGACCGGTTCCCGGAGTATAGAAACTTTGCTGTCATCTCTTTCTTCCCTGACGTCTTGTACACAGTTAGAAAGGAACACCCCGATATTGTGATTGGGTTTACCCGCCGTCACGATCACATACAGGTTGGAGCTGTTTTAGATTGTAAAGTTTACATTACTCAGTACTCACTAATTATGTGAAGCAAACACTGAAACAGGAACCAATTTGGTGAAATATCTAAATATTATCACCCCTAACCCGGAACCCCTTCTTTACAGAATATGGCCCTGCTGGCTGGCTACAGATCCTACCCAGCACAACTCCTAATGTTCACCCTCGATCGAGTATACGACTTCCTCGCCTACTACTTCCTGGTACCCTGGCTAAGGGTTGACATGCTCGAGTCTCGGAAAGATGATGTGAGTGAGAGCTATATTAGGGATGTTAAACCGTTACCTGTGTTAGTTTGGACTGTTAACGACCCTGTTGAGAAGCAGTTCTTTAAACATCACGGTTGTGCTGTTATGACGGATCGAATCGATGAGAATTAGAACACGTGATCTTCCATTCTTCCGCGGGATTTAGTGTGGAGACAATGTTTTATTTAGGCGCCAAAGCTACAGATATTATAAGGCCATCAATTTTTAGCTCGAAGTACAATCAAATCTGTCTCATACACATCATAGGGGTTTTTAATTGTAATATGATTATTTGTTATTTTTTGCTGCCAAACTGGTATTTCTTGATTTGTATCCACGCCTTGCATGGCGCCTGGAACGGCAGGGAAATTTTATCACTTATCAGTCACACATACGTGGTCTTTCTATATCTCTCTCTCTCTCTCTCTCTCTCTCTCTCTCTCTCTCTCTCTCTCTCTCTCTCTCTCTCTCTCTCTCTCTTTCTTCCCTTCTCGTATTTTCTTTTCCAAAACATTCCGGGCTCCAGCAGTCCCAGTGTCCCGATCTCTGGAATATGAAGGAAAGATAAATGCAAAAATTCTGCAGCAAAATAAAATTTATGCAGCAAAATGAGAAAATTTTAGGGGACTGC
>AVPN01000269.1:41817-53199 GCA_000695325.1 Pleurobrachia bachei | reverse complement strand
CAATTTTATAGGGACTGCAGTAGGGGAATATTCCAGGGAATATTCCAATCTTATAGGGACTGCCGGGTTATTTTCCCAATGAAATCATGTTTAGAACAGTAGAAAATTTGGAAAATCCATATCCATGAATATGACTGCAGCAAACAGTATAATTCCTGCAGCAAAACGAGCCCCTAAAATGAAAATTCCAGGCATGAAAAAAAAATCGGGACACCGGGCCAGCAGTTTGTATTTGACCCTCTCCAAATCCAATTTACCCGGCACATTTGGCACTAAATTGCCCATCAGCCACCACCCACCGTAACCGAAACAATCGCATTGCTCCTTTATAAAGTCAATTAATGCTCCTTTAGCAATACAAATGTTGTCAACGGTCGGACGAACGTGCCTCCGCCGAGCGATTGGAGTACGGCATCTCTCACGCGGCAATGTAATCCAGGATCACACTAATCAATGGTGGGTACTGGGTAGATATAACAACCCCTCTACTAACACTGTGTAGATCTATATAACGACTTAGTGACCCCTCTACTAACAGTTGGTTATAATCAGTAAACCCTTATTTACCATGAACATGTTACAGGTTTGAGAGTTCCCTCCCTGATATTGAGAGGGTGGAGAGTGTTCTGAAACCTTTAGCTGTTGAACACCTTGATACCTGTGAAGAGGGCTGGAAAAGTGCCCAGTTCCCTAATTTATCAACCAAATTTAAAGTCCTGGACTCATGCATCAAGGGTCTTGGGAGAGACATACCCAGTTCTCAGCTTGTCTATCTACAGGTAGGAGAACCCAATATATCGCTAGAATAGACCATATCTCACAATTTGTTAAACTAAACACCCACTCTTCCCCACAGACAATTGAAGACGTGATAACATACTACCAAACACCGATTGAGGAAAAACGGTATATAGAGCTGCGACCCCAGTCACTACCCTTCAACGTGAATATAGCTAAGAACCATTTTAAGGGGCTGTCAGATGAGGAGTGTAACTGATGAAAGACACTTTGTAACAGTTGTAACTTTGAGTAACTTATTCTATTTTATACGTGAACCAAATTTTTTATTGTTTTCTTCAAACGGGTGCTAGCGAAAAGAGGGTTGAGCTAGCCAACTATTTTTTCTCTGTTCCCATGTACAAGATAGTAGAGACTTAGAAACAACTACATATAATTATGTAGCTTTTCCTTAAAGATATACTTCACAATTGACTATTTAGTACACGGTGTAGTATACAACCCTCAGAATATGTAAGCTAAAAGGAAAGCAGTAATAAAATGCTGTTCGTCACATATGGTTTACACACACCTAAATGTGGAGTATGTAATATTACACACCCCACTTTTACACACATGCTTCAGCAATACTACACCTATTCCATATTTTTCTCACAATTCTATATTTTCTCAGTCGCTATGTCGATGTTGGCGCATTTCTGTAGGAGGATTCGGTTGACGGGCCCTGTTAGTGTTGCTGAGTTGATGCAAGAAGTGATAGCGGAACCAACCCGAGGGTATTATCCACAGGTATAACACTTTCATAAGTTATACATGACTATCTCTATATTTCTCTCGCTATCTCTACCTTTCACTCTGTCTCTATCTCTTTTTTGTAGAGTTTCAGGCAGTAGAAATAATATGACATATGAGATATCTCTCTCCATTTCCACAGCTTACCAGCCTACTAACCCTCTTTCAGGCGGCCAGGATTGGTCACAAGGGTGACTTTATAACAGCCCCCGAGTTGACGCCTGTGTTTGGTGAGATATTGGCCGCTGCTTCTCCATTGGCAACAAGCTAAATACACAACAGACATACAGTTTACTGAGCTAGGACCAGGCCGGGGAACCCTCATGAGAGACCTTATAGAAACAGTAGGAATCATCGGGCCTGCCTTTCTGGGCCGGCAGCCCAAGTTAACAGCTAATCTAGTTGAAATCTCTGAACAGTTTGTGAGGGAGCAGGAAAAGTTGTTGTGTGGGGAGGGAGAGACCCGTGTTACTCCTACTGATATCTTTGAGAAGGAGAAATATCTTG
Organism: Pleurobrachia bachei; assembly: GCA_000695325.1. Lineage (NCBI taxonomy): Eukaryota > Metazoa > Ctenophora > Tentaculata > Cydippida > Pleurobrachiidae > Pleurobrachia > Pleurobrachia bachei. Next base: position 51,162 of record AVPN01000269.1, on the reverse strand, counting down.
CTAGGACTGGGATACACAAGTGTAAATTCAGGTGGTACTCCCTTCTGGATCACATACCCAAATCAGTACCATCCATCTACATCATGAATGAATTCTTTGATGCCCTGCCTGTCCACCAGTTCCAGAAGACAGCAGATAAGGGGTGGGTTGAGATAATGGTGGATTGTGATGCAGATCAGGATGTTTTACATTACACTACCTACAGAACTGGGAAGGCTATAGCACTGGATCACAGGGAGGACTTGTTAGGTGTTGCTGCTGGGACCACGTTCGAGTACTCTCCCATGTCCCAGCGCATCATACAGACCCTGAGTGAGAGAATATCTGAGAACGGGGGAGCGGCTCTGATCATTGATTACGGAGAGAATGAGTTAACATCCGAGTTAACATTCAGGGCGTTCAGAGATCACCAGCAGGTTAACCCATTAGAAGATCTGGGGTTGTGTGATCTGACTGCTGATGTTAACTTTAGAGACTTATCACGATCAGTGGGGGAGAACATTACTGCCTATGGGCCCGTACAACAGGGTGACTTTCTGACTCTCATGGGTATTGGGGAGAGGTTTAAACAGATGTATAGTAGTGTCCCAGAAGAGAAGAGAGATGCGGTTATCCATGCTGTTGATTTCTTGTGTAGTACCGATCAAATGGGTGCTAGGTTCAAGGTTATGTGTCTAGCACGATCCTCTGATCCTGTCCCATTCTGCTTTGTTTAGCCCAATTGTGACCCTTTTGATAAGTATATTTTTGAAGGTACTGTATTAGTGTTTTGTAAATTAAGTTACCCAACTCTTCCCATATTTGTTTGATGTTTCGTTTTCTCTGCTGCTCTTGGTACCATTCAAATTGGATGTCTCTTGCTCTTAACCCAACGACTCATTTCAGCTGACTTACACAGTTCTTCTTTTCTAGGAGTATGAACACGACAGCTACTGATTGTGGAATGACAGGTTGTGGCGCTGCAGTGGCACACTTTTCCATCTCACATGTACGGAGGACGCGGTGACACAACAGGTATATACTGAGCGCGCACTCACGCGCACCCAGATACCCCGTCCCGCGGTCTGAGTGATGACTGCAGGTGCCTTCGTACTGTCACCTGTCTTCGTATCAGCATCGTTCGTGCACGTGAATATTGAATAAAATGATAAATTTATGTTTAATTAGGTGCTATATTCCCCCTTTTCGCTCGACCCGGCTACTTGCTCCAAAACAAAGTTGTAGTTACGTCCTCCCACTGCCAGACCTCTGATTCAATTCCCAAATCGAAGAGAGCCTAGCACTATTACGTTATGCTTCATAATTCATGACTACCTTCCATCTCCCCCTACAGGAAGATTACAGCAAGAAGACTTGGTCCAGTATTACGCGATCACAGAGAGATCTGGGGATAGGATGAGGTATGTGTGTGGGGTGAATATATGATTCTTGTGAGAGACAGGACCTGTGTGTCTGTCAGCAGTGGAGACGTGCATTTGACGATCATTCCTTAAGAGGCTGTGTGCTACTACTAGTGCAGCTGCAGTGCATGCTGGAAATATATTTTATTACTTCTGGACTTTCATTTCTCACTCTCTCTCTCTTTGTCTATTATCGTTCCCTGTCTCTCTCTCTCTTTTTGTTTGTCGATTATCGTTCTCTTTGACACTGACCCTCGTGAGCAAGTTTGTAGCGGTAAAGAAGTGAGAAGCCGTACCCGAGAGAGAGAGAGAGAGAGAGACTCTCACTCACTCTCACTCACTCAATTCGATGTTTCTAGCTATTGTAAGGAGTGGCATTAGAATCTTTCTCCTAATACCAGTTATGATTTACGCATCTCTTCCCAAAGGATCCCTTGTTAGACTGACTCTGTCTGTTTCTTTTGACTCCCACTCTCTTTTCCCTCTCTCAATCTCCATCTCTATCCCTTTCTCCCTCCTGTAAGGGGGCTGGGTTCTGATAATACCAATATCCTTGGGTGCATGAAATATGCAGTTTCCATGATTGTGATAGGCGTCGTGTTACAATTATGAGTTTCGACTTATTTTAGGGCGAGAAAGAGGGACTGAGAGGTTAGAGAGAGAAAGAGAGAGAGAGAGAAAGAGAGAGAGAAAGAGAGAGAGAGAGACAGAGAGAGACAGAGAGTGTCAAGTTTGTCCCTGATTACTTGTCTAGATTTTATCCGGTGAAGTTCATTTCGCCAAATATTTCAACTTCTGCAGAAATATCTCACCTCTTGTATAACTGCAGTTGTAGCATTTCTGAAATGTAGACCTTACATTGTAACACGTTAAAACTTGAGTCGTTCATTTAATTTTGCTTGAAAATGGGGTGCAAGTTTGAATAAATCGCAATCCTGATCGTTTACTAATGACAGTTCCCTCCATACCCTAATGAATAAATGAAATACCAACTGCTTCATTCGAAACTCCTATAGAACTTGACTGAGAATTCGGATCATTTTCTAGGACTTTCATACTCTTCTAGAACATCACTAGACTTGTATAATGTGTTAGGTGTCCCTGGAACATCACTAGAAAATCACTAGACCTATCTATTTGAATACTATATTTACCAAAATTCTAGCTTCATGCCAGCTTTCATCATTGTCTATTAACAGCTATAACTCTTGTAGTTTGTACAACCTGCCCCCACGTGGAGTGAGAGACCCCCAAATATCCAGCAACTTAGAGACTAAAAGCTCCCTTATATATATATATATATATATCCAGAGGGAGATAGATATAGAAAGAGAGAGAGAGAGAGAGAGAGATAGAGAGAGGGAGATAGAGATAGAGATAGAGAGAGTGCACGCATACTTGGTCTAAGCCAGTAATACTATGTTAGAGAAACCTCTTCTTCTCCCTGGGTCATTGGGAATACTTGTATGACTGCTGACATTCCTCAAGACCATCACCCCCCTCCCAGCTCTCATTGAGAAACACCCCCTCCTCACTTCTCCTTCTACTGTTCATATTAAGTTGTTTAAGACTGAGTTTTTATAGTGGGCATGATATTGTTATTGTTGGTTGGTGTTCTACTACCTCGATCTGTCACACCCTTCTTCGATTTCATCTCGGAATCCCTGGAAAAAAGTATGTTTCAGTCATTCTAGCCCAATGTTTCTTTATTCTACCGCTAATAGTATATCTGATATCATGATCATTCTATTGAATAATATCATGAATATGTAGAACGATCGAAATTCGAATGTGCCATTCGTGAAAAGTCTGTCTGTGTCATTAGTCATTAGTCATGTCTACTAATCTTAACTTGAAGGACCATCGTTCACTTTCTCTTTCTCTCTCTCTCTCTTTCTCTATCATACCCCTCTCTCCCCCTCTTTTACCAATTGTTGTTTCAGATAATGATGTGGTGAGGAAAGATTTTGGGAAAGATATTTGTAACAAATGTTGTCATGCCGGTCCAACAGAACATGGGAACGAGAAATGTGGTTTGGCTCTTGATTCTCACTCCTTTGCATTTGATCTCATTAGACAATTGAGTGATGGGGACGAAAACATTGTCGTATCTCCCTTTAGGTGAGTGTAGCTTATTTTGTTCAAATTGTACTCGAACAAGGCAAAGTGTAGCACTCTTTTAGGTACAATGTGTAGGTGATGGATATTTCCTGATCTTGCTGGGGGACCCCGCTAATAATATATTTACCCTAGTATTCAATTGTCTAGTTACTCGTTTAGCCCCCTGGCACATAATAAGATGGGTTCTATTCCTGTCTTTCCAAGAAAACTCGTATCGCAAGGACTTTACTTTACTTCCCAAGTGCCCCGAAGTATCCCTGCCGGATATATAGGTAGTGCAGTACCCTGTAGGATTTGATTATACCCTGTAGGATATTATTACGCCTACAAGTTGTATCTGAAAACTTAGAACACGAGACCGAAAGTCGAATGATATAAGGGGGGATATAAGTGCAACAATAATAACCCGAGACCACAGGTCGAGGCCGAGGCAGATTCTTGCACTTTAGTGCACGAGCCTGCGAGTGCCACTAAGTTAGAGCCTGCGATTGATGTAGTTTTACTTTTTGACCGAACCTGTGAGGTCTAAAAGTGAAAGAATCTGAGACATTATTGTTGAAATCAGGTCCAGTTCAACCTAAAGAGTCCATGATTCCCAATCACTCTTATACACTCTTACACACTCTTATACCCATGATCTACATATAACACACTCTCTCGCTCACACAATATGTCCCAGTTCTCACACAATATCTCCCTCAGTGTGATGAATATCCTAATGCTGCTGTCTCTGGGATCGCGTGCCCGAACTAGACACCAGATCCGATCTGCTCTCCATTTCCCGCTCTATTTTCGAACGGATGAGGATCACTTCATGATGAGATGTGCCCTTGACAAATATGATGGGATCTCCCTTAGAACAGCCATCGCGTGAGTTGGGTGGGATAACTGATTTACTTACCACAGAGCGTACATTTCGTTTGAAAAAGAGTTTTATAGAACACCTTAATAAGTAGATTAATTCACATCAAACTTTTGGTGCGCTAGTTGATGTCTAATAACACGAGGGAGAATACCTGTTATACCAGTAAGGAGGTGTCATAAAGACCGTGGTAGTGCGATTAGGAACTGAGAGCGTGGTACAATATTTAGTTATTTAGCATTTCTTTTTTTCGAAATAAAAGCCGCCCTGATATATTTAACATTTTTAATGTAATTAGGTTTGCATTATGCAAGTTTAAGTGCTGAACTTCTGGTCGTGTAGATCGCTTATAGCCATGATATATAGGTAGCAATTAAGTTGTAAAGCTAGAGAGAAAATAAAGAGACGGATTTGGTAATAGACTGATCATGTCGTGCAAGTCAGCGCTATGTAAAACTCTGATTGAAGCATGAAGCGAAGACCTGCACACAGTAACACGTACTTTACGGAAATATGTTGAGTGGTAAATTTGAGAGAGGGAGAGAGAGATAGAGAGAGCGAGACAGAGAGATAGAGATAGAGAGAAACTGAGAAAGGGGAGAGATAGAGAGCGAGAGAGAGAAACTGAGAAAGGGGAGAGAGAGAGAGAGAGAGAGAGAGAGAGAGAGAGAGAGAGTTTTTATGGAGCTCTTACAAATACCCAGGTTCCCCAACTATTTATTGCCTCACGTGTTAAGCGGTCTAACTCTTGAGTCAACTATTCCCCTCCCTCCCTGTTTACTAAACACTACTAAACACTTTATTAACGCGTGCCCCTCCCCCCGCGTTTACTACATAGGTCAACTGAGCATGTGACAGGAACCGATCGACACAAGTAAACGACCAATCAGAACTCATTATTTAGGTCACGTGACAGGTGACTCGTTATCAGCCAATCAGGGACCGGTATTTCCCTGGGAATGTGATCACATAACGCATGTCCTCCCCCTCCAGAATGTTCTATGACGTAGAGCGGGTAACTGCAAGGGAAGACTTCCTACTACGAGCTACCTCCTTCTACAACCTAACATCCCGGGGCCTGTCATTCAGGGATCCCATCAAGGCGTGGAAGACGATTGGAAGCTTCCTACGGGAAAACACTAATGGCATGCTGGACAATGTCCTTCAGGAGACAGCACTGTCAGATTTGATCCTTGTTAATACTGTGTATTTTAATGGCTCCTGGAACTTTGAGGTGCCTGCAGAGAGTCTGAAGAGTTTCTACTTCTCCAGCGGGTACTGGTACGTTATGGTAGTACGTGTTGTTTTGATAATACAGTCGAACCCCGATTTACCGGAACCCCGATTTACCGGGAGGATAAACTTCCCCCGATCTAAGAAAGTAACGGTATTTGACCCCGATATACCGGGCACCCCGATTTACCGGGTAAAACCCTTTACCCCGAGCATCCCGGTAAATCGGGGTCCGACTGTAGTGAACCCCTAGTGAACTGAAAAAGGGGGAAATCACAAGTTAAAGCCCTATTTTTCTGAATCCTAACTCACAAATTATTGATTACAACTCTCTCACCCTCTCCCTTTCCGCAGGAGGAAAAAGCTGGTGAAGGGGTTCAAGGTGGAAACAGAGCTCCGTTCTGCCCTTCTGTCTGATTTCCAGTTTTACGGTGCTGACATTAGGATAGTTGAATTACCGTACACAGACGACCAGTTCGCACTGTACCTCTTTAAAGCAGGTACAATAATACAACCCCCACCTCCCCAACGGTACAATTTTATTCGTTGCTCCTAAGCACTCTGATCACCACACCAAATTGAAGTAGAGTCCTCTCCCCCAGTCCCATTCTAGATTTCTGTAAACAGTAAACACTGCACTGCATGTAATACTCCAAACATGAATCAGCTGGTGTACCTAATCATCTTGTCTCCTCAGAATCTGGTCACCTGTCACTGCAGTTCATTGAAGATGTTATTGATAGTTGGACTCTGCGTGAGATACTCCGGTGGCACATGACTAAGAAACCAATGGAACTAACCATACCAAAGTTTACCATCTCATACCAGGTATAATGGAGTTTCATACCAGGTATAATGGGGTTATTACTCTCGGTGTTATTCAGTATTATTCGACCAAGGAACCAGAGCGATTTTAGTTTAGACTATAATGGAACAATTCAGAATTGCCTCGTCAGGGCAGGAATTTTGATGCTGTCTGCTTCGTCAAAATACCTGTCTCAGTTCCGCAATTGTTTGATTCATTTGGGGAAGCCAACCCTTCACTTAAATACCAGTGAGATACCAGTGAGAGAGAGTGAGATAGGGAGAGGTGAAAGAGACAGTTTGATAGAGACACATTATATGAAAAGAAAACAATTTATGTTTGGCGTAATGCAGCAATGGTTACGAGGCGCACGTGTCACGTTGATGTGTTTCTAGGCCCATTCTGAGAGACACAACTAACTCTCTCCCCTCCCCCCTCAGTCAGAGATATCGAAGGCACTTGCAGCAATGGGTGTTCGTGATTTGTTTGAAGCTGGAAACCGGCAGGCTGATCTGAGTGATATGGTATTTGAAAATAATGGATATGCAATCAAGGCAGATGGGCTAGTTCACAGTGCCAAGGTGAGATTTCTTGTTTTACATTGTTTTCCGTACCCTTTCTAAACTTTACCCCGATAAAATTTTACCCCCGATATTAAATGTTGGGGGGAGGGAGTGTACGGGTTTTTACAACGCATTGAAGTTCAGATAAAGAGCGGGAAAGATCACACCTTCTAGTCAGGTGGAAGTATGAACCGGATAATAGGGGGCATGGTTAGGACCTAGCACGGCACTAGACAAGGGTAGTACGGCACTTATAGGCATCGTCTAGTGGGTAGTACCCACTGGGTATCATACCCACCGGGTACCCCACCCTACTTCTCCAATTCTCAGGAATCGGCCACGTGTAAATGAATGCAATAATATATCCGTTTTGGAATGACCTAATTACACCCCCTCTCTCTGCAGATCTCGGTGACTGAGTCTGGAACGGAAGCTGCTGCAGGGAGTATAACGAGTATCAAAAGGGAACACGCGGACCCACAGAGAGTTACATTCGACCGGCCCTTCATCTTCATTCTATACGACAAGTGCAACAACCTAATTCTCTTCCAAGGGCGGTGCTCAGATCCCGACTGAGCTAACAACCCCGTATGAGGCAAAGTGAGGTCCCATTGTGGGACAAGTTACATTCTCAAGTTGCGAATATCAATGTGATTTCTGCTTCTGAAGATAGATCCCTCCAGGGGGGTAGAACTTTGTGTCTTTATTTGTGGAACTGATGTTGTGTCAGTGACACTGTTCTAATTCTAGCGGACAAGTTGTACCCGTATCTATTTAAAACAGACTTGGCTAGAGAAATATGTTTTCTGACCCGATGCGTACTATTGATGTGATTTATTTGAAGTTTAATAACTGTTTGTTTCCTTATAGGGTCTGACAGTCATCAACGCCGAAACAGGGAACAACGTGTTTCTGAATGTGCTTTTCAATACGAATCCAACGCAACCGGAATTAGCTTTCTATCTTGTCGGGAAGTACTGCCCCTAAAAACCGTCAAAAGGGCTGCGCGCGAGCCAATTTGCCTATAAATACAGGTAAAGATGGGTTCGCGCGCCTGAAATTGGCGTTTTTGGGGGTATCAGGGGGCAGTACTTCCCGACAAGATAGAAAGCTAATTCCGGTTGCGTTGGATTCGTATTGAAAAGCACATTCAGAAACACGTTGTTCCCTATTTCGGCGTTGATGACTGTCAGACCCTACTCTCCTGCAAATATCATGTGGTCAATCAGTGTTCGAGTTTCAAATCTATAGTTATGTTGGGACCCACCCCCGACTTTTGGCCCTTTCTTGGGGTCATGTGTCTGACTGGTACTTGCATCTGTCTTGTTCTTGTTATCGTTTATGTTGTTCTAATTCGTTATGATATTTATGAAGGTAAGTCATTGTTTAGTCCCCGCAACCCTGTCATATCAGAGCATTGAGCTGACCCTATTCTCATTTCTTTCGCGAAAACCGTGGTCAGACCATTGGCCGGCCGTGGAAAAGTTTTTTAGAGATTAGGCGGGTCAAAGTGGGAAATATTTTTATCGATCTTGCTTTAGAGTGGTCCTGCCTATAATTACAGGTAAAGATGGGTTCGCGCGCATGAAATTGGCGTTTTTGGGGGTATCAGGGGGCAGTACTTCCCGACAAGATAGAAAGCTAATTCCGGTTGCGTTGGATTCGTATTGAAAAGCACATTCCGAAACATCTTGTTCCCTATTTAGGCGTTGATGACTGTCAGACCCTATTTCCTTACCGAAACCGTTCTTCTTTTTGACATTTCTACCACTTATAAATTTTCTCGTTTTCTTTCTATTCGTTGAAATGGCGTGGGCATTCGTGATCCAACTCCATGCCAACTCCAAGTTGGACCTCGGCCTCCTCCCACCGCAACTCTACATCTTTGTAGCAGAAGTTTCACTGCAAACTGTGCATGTGTTCAGAGGAGAAGTAGGCCGTAGGGTCGAACAAGGCAAAGTAGGAGGTTATCCTAAGTAATTAAGCATATAAGAAGTAGTCCTTGTCAGAGCTTTGATGGTGCGCGCAAATAAAATCCGCGCAGTATAAAAAGGCGCGCCGCGCGGTCCGGCCATTAATAAAAATTTAGGTCAAAAAATTTATACATTTTGAACTCGTTTTTTAAAGATATTTTAAACTCGTTTTTCCACTCTTTGTTGATTTTTTCAAGGCGCAGGCCACTTTAAAAGGGTATAAGGAACAGTTGGAATGCGCTGCAATCCCCTCTTTTGCACTGCCGCGCCACACCGCAACGAGGGGATTGAAGCGAATGCCGCGCGCGCGTTTGTACTGAGGGCTGCCTGAGCTCAGAACAGTCGAAGATAACTTTGCGGTCGAGAATTCGGCGGTGCCTATAACTTT
>AVPN01000269.1:13007-38764 GCA_000695325.1 Pleurobrachia bachei | reverse complement strand
TTTCTCTTTCTAACGATACCAAAACGATTTCTGTACCTTATCTGGAACTGGAGATATGATTGATTATGCATTCCCCCCCAGCGCGGTATTCGCTCCAGGCCCTTTATAAAAGGGCCTGTAGCATATGCCAAAAGGAACAGTCTTTCATGTCTATTGACTAAAATTTAAGTTTCGGGAAACTTAAATGTGAGCGTGTAAATTTTTTTGGGAAGGCCGGGTTGACCGGTTCAACTATAAATAGAATTGAATCAGGTTTCACAATCACTATATACACATTAAATTGGTCATTAGGACTGTATAAAGAAATAAGTTAGATAATAAGGTTAAAATCATTGTCATAAGAATTAAATCGAGTGAAACAGTTTCCTCTGTACCCCCTTATTGATATTAGCACAGTCTTCAGCAGACAAAATGAAAGGCGGAGCCGGATATAGCGGATGGAGTCGTTGTATGTGTGGCCTGTTTTGTAAATTTCGACCACTTGGGAGTTGCCTGGGGTAATGGCCACAAATTCATCAATATTCTTCACCGCTTTGTATTAGAATTTCGGTGCAAATCTTACAAGATTCTGTAACAATTTTCCGCGTCTAGGGAGATGATAATTACAGTAGCGGCTGGTCGAGTAGTAATCCCCAACTCAAGCGTCTTATCACCGCTACCAAAAACCATCCGAAAACGATTCGAGGAGGCACACAAATGCCCTCATCGGAACCCCGGGAAGCCTGTTCAAGTTGTTGATGAAACAGTTAAAGTAGCGAGTTCGCTTCCTAGTAAATCCTCTATTTTCTCTAATTCATCTCTCCTCGGATCGACAACTGTGTTTGCCACGGAGAAATCTACCCCGCCAACCTCCCCTCTGTGGATTGATTCGTTAGATATCATCACCACAGAAACAGGCTCAAAGTTCATCCACGCCTCTACTTATTCCCGTTACCTCAACCTATTGTTCGGTGTCGGGGGATGGTGCCTCTTTCCCCTGGGTGAGATGAAGATAGAAGATGTCAACAGTGGGTGTCTTATAACACGTCGTTACGGGCTGGTTTCCAACGAGCATCTTCTCACTGAGACTATTTCTGAACTGCTTTACACTGATAGGACCGTGAAGTATGGTGTTGAGAGTTTACGATCAAAAGCAATATCCGTTATGGCACAAAAATTAGGCTTAGGTCCATATTAACATTGTTGTAGTTTTATACTTCTTAATAACTTCAATCATTCCACCCCCCCCCTTCTAAGCAGGTCATGTCACTCGCCACCACACGATCATGGCAACTGGAACGTTATGCGTTCCTCCTATCGGGTAGATGGGATCACATCACAGCGACCCCAGTAGAGCCCATCACTCTGTCAGTACTGAACGATCACAAACTCCTTATCACCCAAGGCTCCACTAAAATCCTGGAATCATTCACATTCTGGGAGACCTATAGCTGGATGAAGGGGGTTCGGAAAGGAGCTGCCATCCTGATCATGATGAAGTCACCCTTAGACGATAAAGTCAGGAAAATTCGCTTCAAATTCTTGCCTGGAGAGGGGTTGACCGCCGAGAAACAAGCTATCGAGTGTGCGTGTCTACTTGGCGCTTACATGAGATTTGAAAAGGAGTATACCAAGGAAGCATTTGCTGATTTCGCTAGCCAACAACCCTCAGCAACAGTCAGTAGTGGCCCTAACTCGATCCCTGAGATGGCTAGAGTTATGGAGGGGAGGGATGTGAGGGAGTGTCTGGGGGAGCTGTATACTAAAACCCACCTTCCTACCGATCAGATCAGGACAATGCTGACTTTGTGTCTGGCGGACCCTGATTTCCCTGGGTTTGTTGTAGCGGTTGAAAAGGTGCTCAATCAAATGGGAAACATGTCTACTGCTGATGATGACGTTATACGTCGAAACCGTCCCGTATTATCATTCCTGAAATAAATCTACGAGTCGTTTACAGTCCAAAATAAACACTATATCATAGTAATACTTGTCTTGACAAATATGTAACATGTTTTTAACTCAGATGTGATGATTACGGAATTACCAACGTTACTACTGATGACTGTAAACTGCAAGTGTTTTTAGTGAAGTGTAGATATTGATCGTAAAAATGTCCTTTCTTGGACCCCCATGAACAGTTTTGATGTGTTTTTATAAAAAAAAGTAGATAAATTAGTCATAATTCTGAGGATTAAGATTGACTTGTGATTTTGTTAATATGAATTTTCCGAATTAAGTTTCTTACACCTTAGATCTGACATTTTATCTTTTCTCATAAATGTCCCATTTGTCACACTTTGAACACAAAGAACCCAGAATTTAACGTAACGCCAAGTCCATACGATACATTTAGGTTAAAAAATGTAAAAATTTTGAACTCATTTTTTTAAAAGTTTTTTAAACGCGTTTTTGCACTCTTCGCTGATTTTAAAGTTGACATGCGCTGCAGATCCCTAGTGCGCGCGTTTTCAACTCCTCCTATAAGGACATGTAGCATATGTCAAATTTTAAAGGGGTATAAGGAACAGTATTTCATGTATATTGACAAAGATCAGAGTTTCCCAAAAGTTAAAACTTAAATGTAAATAGTGAGAGTGAACATTTCGATCACTTGGGAGTTGCCCGGGGTCGGGGTGCTGGCCACAACTCCAGCAATATTCTTTACCGCTTTGTATTAGTATTTCGATACATATCTCAGTAGATTCTGTAATAATTTTCCGTGTCTAGGGAGATGATAATTACAGTAGCGGCTGGTCGAGTAGTGCTCCCCAACTCAACTCTATTATCACCGCTACCGGAAACCATCCGAAAACGATTCGAGGAGGCACACCAATGCCCTCATCGGAACCCCGGGAAGCCTGTTCAAGTTGTTGATGAAACAGTGAAAGTAGCGAGTTCACTTCCTAGTAAATCCTCCATTTTCTCTAATTCAACTCTCCTCGGATCGACAACTGTGTTTGCCACGGAGAAATCTACCCCGGCAACATCCCCTCTGTGGATCGATCCGTTAGATGTCATCACCACCGAAACAGGCTCAAAGTTCATTCACGCATCTACTTATTCCCGCTATCTCAACCTATTGTTCGGTGTCGGGGGATGGTGCCTATTTCCCCTTGGAGAGATGAAGATAGAGGATGTAAACAGTGGATGTCTGATAACACGTCGTTACGGGCTGGTTTCTAACGAGCATCTTCTCACTGAGACTATATCTGAACTTCTTTACACTGATAGGACTGTGAAATATGGTGTTGAGAGTTTACGATCAAAAGCAATATCCGTTATGGCACAAAAATTAGGCTTAGGTCCATATTAATATTGTAGTAGTTTTATACTCCTTATTACCTTCAATCAATCCACCCCCCCCCCTCTAAGCAGGTCATGTCACTCGCCACCACAAGATCATGGCAACTGGAGCGTTATGCGTTCCTCCTATCAGGTAGATGGGATCACATCACAGGGACCCCGATAGAACCCATCACCCTGTCAGTACTGAACGATCACAAACTCCTCATCACACAAGGTTCCACTAAAATCCTGGAATCATTCACATTCTGGGAGACCTATAGTTGGATGAAGGGGGTTCGGAAAGGAGCTGCCATCTTGATCATGATGAAGTCACCCTTAGACGATAAAGTCAGGAAAATTCGCTTCAAATTCTTACCCGGAGAGGGGTTGACCGCCGAGAAACAAGCTATCGAGTGTGCGTGTCTACTTGGCGCTTACATGAGATTTGAAAAGGAGTATACCAAGGAAGCATTTGCTGATTTCGCTAGCCAACAACCCTCAGCAACAGTCAGTAGTGGCCCTAACTCGATCCCTGAGATGGCTAGAGTTATGGAGGGGAGGGATGTGAGGGAGTGTCTGGGGGAGCTGTATACTAAAACCCACCTTCCTACCGATCAGATCAGGACAATGCTGACTTTGTGTCTGGCGGACCCTGATTTCCCTGGGTTTGTTGTAGCGGTTGAAAAGGTGCTCAATCAAATGGGAAACATGTCTACTGCATCGCAATAAATTTTACAGTTTTAACACGAATTGGAAGTTACAATAAATACGAATTGGAAGTTTTTAAAGTTTGTTATAATTAATACTGTTTGCTAATGATCTACTTTCTACATGTTCTTGTTTTCCTATTTACTGTCCCATTATCAAGTAATTATACTAAACCTCCATTATATTCCAAGCTATGGTAGTGCACAAGGTACGGCGGATAGTAGAGCCGGTGGGCACCTATCCCTACCGGAGAGAACTTGAACATTTCCTCCGCAAACGGGCCATGGTTCTACATGAACGTGTTGCAGCAGTTGATGTCATCTTCTCGGAGACACAGAAGACAAGCGAAACAACTCGGTACTTCTGGAACGAGTACTCTCCCCACCTGGTATACAGGAATCCAGAAATACAAATCTTCAAGACAACTCCCCGATTTGCAAATCCCTCAATTCGAGTTGTGTTTGAGCACCGTGACCCTGTTCTAATTCCGGGGTGTATCAATCGGGACTCACCTAAACCGATCACCACTCTTGTGTCCCAATTCATGGAGATAGCGGGGGCCAATAAGATGGAGTTGGAGCGAAAGATGAAGAATGATAGATCCTGGGGAGGGGAGAATGTTCAGTGTATCTGTGATGTTAGGGGTCAGTGTCCGTGCCCTAAAAAGGTCGATTTACCGGAAAATATATACGCGTGGACCGCGGATCATGGACCCAGGGATTCATTTGGACGAGTTGTTGACGAGGATTTGTTGCCACCAGAGGTATCAACTTGGATGTTTAGTCCGGCGGCTAGAAATAAACGGTACATGACGTACAATGAGGAGAAAAAGTATTGAACATTGGAAAAATAAACTGGAACTGTCAAAACTTATGATGTGTTTTGTGTAACTTATTCACAATTACCGATTTTCATATCATACCATGTGTATTCCTATCTCCCACCCTCCAGTATACTCAATCTTCTCACATCTCTCTGTAGCGTCATGTCTCTCTCGGATTTGTTTGGTGACCTAGAGGATGAGGATGAAGAGGAGTACAGACCTCAGGCAGAGCAGATATCAGATATTGAAGAGGAGATGAGCGGTACTGAGGAAGGAGGGGGAATTGGGAAACAAAGAAAACCGGTAAGGGCGGGAAAGGGTGTTCGTAATATTTGATCATATCTGACCATTTATCATGGTATTTCTAGCTTTAACATCCCTGATCTTTTTTAATTAAAGAAAGCTTTACTTCGTATTTACTTGATCTTTTTGGCACTTGGCATTTTCCGCGGTTTGTCCCTGCACTCTCTGCAGCAGGCCATGTTATTTGTAACGCGCACAGTGTTGTCAGTGTGTAAAGTTGCGCGGCACTAACTGTCAGCACACCAGTCACAGGAGGATTTGTTGAAACCTATGAAACCACCAGAGTTTGACTCGGACGAAGAGTTGGCACGAGACAGAGGTCGATTACCAAGTAGTAGTGGCGAGGAGGAAACTACAGGTGAGAACTGAGAGGGAGAGAGGAGCAGCAGAGAGAGAGAGAGAGACGAGGGAGATGCAGGGGCAGAGAGAGATGAAGGGGCAGAGAGAGGGGTGGGAGATGGTGAGGGAGCTGGGAAAGACAGAGAGGGATATATTTGGGAGAGAAACAGAAGAGGGAAATAGATAGAGAGAGCGAGAGATATACGGGGGGAGAGAGAAGATGGAGCAATTCTAAGGAAGTGCAGTGCAGTACCAATACACACAAGGTCAACACATACTGCTCCTTATTATTATTTCTACTTCCTGCAGATATAACACAGTTGAACAAGAACCTGTTTGGTAGTGACAATGAGACAGACGATGGGCCCATCACCAAACCTGTCATTGAAAATCCAGACAACTTCTTCAAGTACGTGTACACACCCCTAAATTCTGTAGTTTTGTTTTTCCAGTTGTGATGTACGACACGATATGACAAGTTGCCGTTTATTCAGTATATTTAGGTCCGTCATTTGAATACAAGCATAACTAACAGGTATGCTTTGCAATCAAATTACCTATGGGTTGATAATAATAGAGCTTAACAAGACATAGCCGGTAATAACCATCACACGACAAACCCTCGTTGTTATTGCTTGTACCGGGTGCCCCTTTTTAGACGGTACACGGTGCTATTATGGGATGTCCTTGTAGACGAGGAGCTAACTATAAAAGAGCTGTAATAGGTGTTATTTCTTGCAGCAGTTGTTTAGAGTGATGGTGTGTTTGATGGTAGGTAGTCTAACTAAGTACCCCTCTGTCTGTACTTAGTCAAACTGACTGCTTCTTTGTAAGACACTTGACACGTTAGTGGTGTATGGTTTTGTTTGCTTGAAGTGATATTCGATAGCGCCACAACACGTGATGGACCTAAACACCGCTCCCCTCACAAGCCGCGTTTCTAATGCCCTAACAAGTTTCATGCTTCATAATTTTTTTATACCCTCCTACTGAAATGTATCCCCCCCCTTCCCAGGGAGGACGATGATGACGATGACGAGAAACCAGCCATCAAGTCCACAGCCCAGGATCTATTTGGAAGTGACACAGAGGACGAGAACAGTGACGCAGCAGGTGCCCCTAAACCCCTCCTCCAAACACAAGACTCGACCACCAAGGATATCTTTGGTTCTGATGTGTCTTCCTCAGACGACGAGAAACAACCTAAACCTGCAGCAGTAGCCCCAGTTAGCACGAGTGGAGGGTTATTTGATAGCCCTGATGAGGCGTCCCCCACCCAACCTGCTGCCCCTCCCACTACCACGGTGAGGGGGTCTGACGGGGAGAGTGATGAGGACAAGGAGGAGGAGAGTGAGTTACCTGTGGAGATGCCCATGGTGAACATTGATCTAGGAGAGAATCTAAACCTCATGAAGTTACCCAACTTCCTATCTATTGATACCCGCCCATTTGACGCTGACACCTTTGAGGATGAGATTGAAGATGATAACGAGGTGACGGACGCGGAAGGGAGGAGTAGGATGAAGTTAAGGGTGGAAAACACAATCAGGTGGAGGTATGCACTGGATGATCAGGGCAATCTGAAGAAACAGAGTAATAGTAGGGTGGTGAAGTGGAGTGATGGGAGTACTAGTCTGTTTGTGGGGAGAGAGGAGTTTGATATGCTGCAGGCACCCATGGAGGGGGCTAATAACCATCTGTATGTGAAACATGGGGCGGGTATCCAGGGTCAGGCCCAGTTCCATAACAAAACCATTCTGAGGATCCACTCCACAGACTCGTACACACACAGGAAACTCACCATGAGGATATCAGACAGGGTGAACAAGACAGCTAAAGCAAAGACACTCCCAGCGGTTGGTAAGAACCCTGAGAGCAAGAGAGAGGAGCTGTGTAAGAAGGAAGAGGAGAAGATAGCGGCGGCGAGAAGGAGAGAGAACATGCAGAAAAAGATGAAGGAGAAGCAGTTGGGGAAGAGGATATCCACAAGGTATTTAGAGCCGGATGTGGATGATGGGGAGTCTCTGGCGGCTATCAAGAACTCCTACAAGAAGGGTGGTAAGGGACGGGCTGCTGCTGCCGCTAAGAAGAAGAAGACCAAAGCGAAGAAGAAGAAGGTATCGGAGGTTTATAGCAGTGAAGAAGAAGAAGAGGAGGAGGAGGAGGAAGAACCGTTGCTAAGCGACGATGAAGAGGAGGAAGCCATAGCAACGAGTGGAGATTCAGATGATTCGGACAGGGGAGGAGGGAGCAAGAAACAGAAGAAGAAACCGACTGTTATTGAGGAAGATAGCGATTGAGAGAGACAGATGAATGTGGTAATAACACTTAGGTGGCCGAATTTTGAGATGTTGAGCTGATATTTTGACAGATTACAGATCAGGGTTTTGGGTCTACAGGAAAAGTGTTAAAAAATATTTTGCTTGCATCGTGAGAGAAAGAACATGATTATTTTGATCTACTGGGTGCTAAAAAAGGGAATCAGCTTGCCTTGATCATAACAAGAATCGGCAACCTTTTTATTTGTGTCATATTTTATCTTTTATTCAACCCCTGTTTTCAGTTCTGGTACACTAATGCGTGTGACTCAATTATTTATCCATCAGTTAACCCCTCTACTTTTTAATATAGCGGTTTATGTCTGGGGGACTGGAGGAGGTAAGGAAGAGCTACACATTGAGACTAGGAACTTTCTGGTAAGTACAAAAATACAAAACAGATCTCTCTCTCCATAACATAATTCACCCAAATATTGCCTACAAACCAAAAGTCCGGTTATCTGCACACTTGTCTGTACATGTCGTCTTTATATCAGTCACAATGTCCACTATTTGTTGAATAAAGTCAGGGTTGTCCAATATCTTGCCGTGTTCGCCTAGTTTCTCTCCTGAATACTCCTTTATCGAACGAGTACTTTTCCATCCGTGACATACCTGATGAGGGAAGTATAGAATTAGATACGAGAGACGGAGAGAGCGAGATGTACTGAGAGGTGCTGAGGCAACAGATGTAGGTACTGAAAGAGAAGGTGTGCTGATTTGAGATAGGAGATGCTACGGTTAGAGAGTTTGTTACCTTTAAAGATCGGTCAGGAACAGTCCCATCTCCATCTCCCCACACATCAGCTGGTATCTCATCAGGAAAATCCTTCTGTTCAGTGTAACTGAAACATTGAGTATTATGGCATCCGGGTTAGACTGCTCTGAATTACTTAGTCTCACATAGATGATGTCCTCATGATAGTTTAAACCCCACTCCCAGTTTTAACTCACTAATAAGATGATGTTGTTTTGATGTCCTCGCCGTTGAAACAGTGTACTGGTACACCTGGATCACCAACATAACTTGAGTTACTCACAGTCCCCAGCATCTCCGGTCCTGTTACAAATTGTCTTTATAAAGGAGCAATGTTTAGTTTTATAAAGGAGCAATGTTTAGTTTTATGAAGGAGCACTTACCCTTAGTAACACTCATGTCAACAAACATCTGTTCCATGTTATCTACTGTGTAGTTTCTGTTAGGAGTCCTGACCAGCACATCAGATCCCGTATATACAGGTCTCCGGGGTAACATGAAATAGTTTCCCTGGATGGTTCGAGCCACACGCCGGTGTACAAATCTATCTGATATGATGTTTGGTAGTTCATCCATTACTCCATGACTGACCATCGCCTTTACAACCTGCAGTAGGAAGTATCGGATTATCCATGATGTAGCAGTTGGTTACGAAGTCAGTTGTCACCCCTATTATTGCGTGGTTGGATAATTTCATTACCAAATGGAGCAGTCTGAGTCTAAACTCTGGTTTAAAAATAAAACAGCAGTACAATGAAAGATCATTATCATCAATACCTTCAGTGCCCCTCCGAACACCCCAGATATACTAATCCAACTATCAATGTTAGCATCCCTCCATTCCTGAGTCATGGAGTGGAGGAAGGTAGAGGTGGTGGGACCACCTAAACTATGAGATATCAGCACAACCTTCTTGCCTCCATTCTTCTGAACAGTCTCCTCAATCAGTCCTTTTAACCTGACAATTATAAGTTATCTGTTATAGTCAGACATACATTTAACATTTGATTCTCTCTATTTGTCAGTGGGTGACATTTCAAGTTCCCCCAAATATTCAGCACCTGCCCCATTCAGTACCTGTTCCGAAACTTGGTGTTGACATCCGAGGGGGCACTGTACCGATAATCAAAAGGAGCACTTCTTACTGTCACGTCCTCCACAGCCCCGTCCACCTTTAGCAGCGCATCCACTAGGGGCTTGTAGTAGGAAAGGAGTCCATGGTTGTCTGAGTAATCGAGAGTACGTGATTCACCGAAACCCGGGACACGCGTCTGAACACCTGTCATAGCAATGTGTTTGATAGCATCAATCTCTCTCCTGCAAACCGCGATATATGAAGAAGTCAAACTAAACTATACCATCCTTTCTCAATCACCTACTTGGTAACTCTCTAGTTCACTTACCATCAGTATTCCTGAAGGTGCCATCCTGAAATTCTAGTTTAAAGTTATCAGCCCAACAATTCAGGGCTGGCCCCAGAATGTACTCGATACTAAGCCACAGTGTGAACCAGTCACTCTTCTTCGAGCAGTACCAGTGAGGGGAGGTCTTCTTGTTCAACTTGGCCTGACAAAGATTCGTGGTATGAGGTGAGGTGCGGGTTGGCCTGATTAGTGGGAGGTTTTGGTCTAGTGCGTTGAGGAGTCTGTCGTTTGGTCTGAAAGAGATGCGATGGGCAGGTTCTGTAGTGTGCTGTAGTGTTCTGTAGTGTTCTGGGCAGTATTCTTACCTCTATCTGACTAGCCAGGGCACCAGGAACTAGGACCACTGGTTTCAAAGCTAAACTAGCACCACACAACTGTACTACTAACAAGGCCAATATACGGGGCAGTGCCATGACCCTACTAAATAGCGGTGGTTTTTAATAAGCTGAATGTAATGTACTGCTTGGCAAACTGTTGTAACTTCAGCCGGTTATCATGGACAGGAATTATCTCTAAAACAACGACGATAACTGCTTCACAAGAACTAGTACAGCATCAGGTGATATCGCTGTGGCATAACACGTACACTGCCCCCTGTATGGGGGGGGGGTAGGAAACAATTTCACCTATTCCATCCTACATCAATTCTGCAGGATCTGTGTAAAGCAAGAATCTTGTAAAGTGAGGGTAGATACTAGATGGAAATGAAAGATTAAACGATATACAAGTTTGATTGTTCGATCATCATTGAGACCACATGGAATAAACGAGTAGTGTACTCACTAAGATAGAAGGATGAGAATATGGAAAGAGAGACAAGGAGAGAGAGAGGGAGAGAGAGAGAGAGAGAGAGAGATACAAGGAGAGATATATGGAGAGAGAGATGGAAAGAGAGTCAAGGAGAGATAGAGAGAGAGAGAGAGAGTCAAGGAGAGAGAGAGAGAGAGAGAGAGAGAGAGAGAGAGAGAGAGAGAGAGTGATCCGAGGGTACTGCGCTGGGTAGGTCGGTTCCGTAGTATTCTTACCTCTATCTGACTAGCAAGGGCACCAGGAACCAGGACAACTGGTTTCAAAGCTAAACTAGCACCACACAACTGGACTACTAACAAGGCCAATATACGGGGCAGTGCCATGATACCCTCCTAAATAGCGGTGTTGCTGAATGTAACTTTTATTACATGAACTGCTTGGTAAGATGTAACTTCAGCCGGTTATCATGGACAGGGCTTATCTATAAAACAACGACAACTGCTTCACAAGAACTAATAAAACATGAGGTGATACGGCTAGCTGGGTAGGCGTAACACGTACACCTGCCCCTGTGTACCACGTACAGAATAAGGGGGGGGGGGCAGGAAACAATTTCACCTGTTCCATCCTCCATCAATTCTACATGATCCGTGTAAAACAAGAATCTTGTAAAGTGAGGGTAGATGGAAATGCAATATTAAACGATATACAAGTTTTATTGTTCGATTATCATTGAGACCACATGGAATAAACGAGAAGTGTACTCACTAAGATAGAAGGATAAGAAAATGGAAAGAGAGTCAGAGAGAGACAAGGAGAGAGAGAGACAATGCGAGAGAGGGAAAGAGAGATACAGAGACAGGATTAGTTTGGAAGAGCATGGCCTTAGGGAGAAAGAGCGGAGTTTCCGGCTCAGTAATTGCAGCCTCACTTTCCTAGCTTTCATTTTCTCTCTCTTTTCTCTCTCTCTCTCTTTTCTCTCTCTCTCTCTCTCTCTCTCTCTCTCCCTTTCTTTCATTATTTCCTAATCCAGCCTTGTCTCCCGAAGTTGCCAAGAATTCAGAAATACACTGAACATGCAGATGGTATTGGCGTATTGTATTGAAAGTACATGACTATTACTATACACTTGAGCAGCCAGGAAACTAATTGTGCAAAATTCGAGGGGACAGTTATATGTACCAAATACACGTATTGATGCTTCCCTAAACCAAATAGGCAGGCGGCAGATGTTTCAAAATCAGGAAAACAACTGGGTCAAATTGCATTGGATAAAAGTTAAAACCATGATACTCAATCACAATCACCACACTAGGCTCGCCTTCCTCTCTCTTACTTCGCTAATCCTTCTCCCATGACCATATATGGAATAATTACAATACAAGTGACGACACAGTTTTCATTCTCGGTATACTTGGACGAGTTGGACTCGAGTCTCCCTGATGACCCTCCTCGCCCTCCTGGGGTGGTTCAACGTGACTAAAGTTTTTCAGGGAAATCTCAACTATTTTCTGACCAGACTTCCTGACGATTGTCTTGATTGCCTTGGATATTATCCTATCGTATAGCAAAGGGTTTATCATTGAGTTAATTGGCAGGACAATAATTGAGAACAGTCCGTAAAGGTCGGTGGCATCGAATACTTCCAGAAAGTTTAGAGTGGCGATGATTGCAAAGGGAGTCCAACAGGTGAAATCGGTTGCTATGATGATGCTAATCTTTCTCTGTAACTTGGTACTGTTGCTGCCCGAGTTAGTGCCTGCCCCGACATGCCTAGCAACCACCGTGACAACACAATATGAAACCAGGACAACCAGCAGGCAGATGGAGTTAGTGATCAAGATCACCCAGGAGAATACTTTCTGAGGGTCGTCCTGGTGTACAAAATACTTGAACAAGCAGCATCCCGCGTTACCATAGAAACCCAGTTTGTTCCCTGAAATACCACCGTGATCCTGGGAGAACATGCTCCGAACAAGGAACCTGATTCTCGCCCAGTTCCCAGTGGTGATACGGCGGTTGTAATACCCTGACAGGATGGATCTGTGCTGGGGTCGTGTGGGAGCCCCTACAAACAGAGGGTTGTCAGCTCCGTAGTAGAGTCCGTTAATGAAGTACTCTTCCAGCTCGTTGAGGAGAGGGAAACACGCCACAAAGAGGGCAAATAGTGGGAGGAGGAGACAGAGAGCTAGGATGTGGAGTCGCTCTGAGGGTGATGGTGTGGCTGGTAGGGAGAGACGAGTCAGGTTGTACGCTCTAATAATGCTCAGAACTGTCATTGAATAGAGAGATAGAAGGGATCCCAGTGTACTGAGGACACCCAGAAAGGAACAAGTAGAACCAGTCAACCACTCGAACCTAACCTCACAATACTTGGAACCCTTAGTTGCATTATACACACTCAACAAGAAGAGATAGAGGCCGACCATAAAGTCACCCAGTGAGATGAACCCTACAAAAACAGAGTTGATGAGTGCTACTGATGTTCTCGCCTTGTAAACAGCCCTCCCTTGTTTCACCATGACAACTAGATTCAGGAAGGTGGCTGTGACCCCGATTATCCAAGATGCTACAACCAGACCCATCCCATCAATGATACTCTGTGTACAGCTCCCATTGCACTCATCAGACCTATCCTTGCAGTCGAGAACCCCATCACACCGCTGTCCCAGCCTAATGAACTCCCCAGACCCACATCTGAAGTGGTTTGAACAGTTCACTTCATCACTACCATCCCCACAATCATCAGCCAAATTACACACTTCTGAGTAGGGGATACAGATACCATTGGAGCAGGGGAACAACTGACGATGGGAGAACCCCGTGGGACTGTCTCTGTTAGGGGTTACCAGCGTTAGACTGTCCTTGTCTTTTGAGAGGGTGTATATCTTGTCAAAATAGTTCGTGCAATCTGCCGTCTCGATCTTGCGCACTGGACACGGGATACCAGGGCATTTACCCATGCACGCTAGGTAGACATACAGCTCCCCGTAACTCGTTCTACAATCCGCCATCCCCAGAGAGTTCAGGGTGGGTATACTGTTCGGCAGGATCATGCTCACTTGATCAATACCAAATGCAGGGGCTAAGAAATCAGCCACTTCAGAGGCACATCTCTGGGTGAATGGTGGGTTAAACCCAGGTACACATGTCAGGAGGTATCGGGATGTTCCATATGTTATGGGTTTGAAGGGGTGCACTGCTAGTTGTTGTGCAGCTGAACACACCTGACCCTCCCTCTCACAGTTAGATATCCCGTCACAGAGGTACTCCATATCAAGATAATTGTCTAGCCCACACCTGAACATCTCCCTGCATTCCTCACTCTTAGGGACACACCGTACCTTGCTCCTCGCACTACCACACTCCCTCCACAGGGTCCGGTCCTCGTCAGCACCATTCTGACAGTCTGTCACCCCGTCACACAGCCAGGCTGATGGGATGGGTGTCGCTACACCCCCCAGATCACCCACCCTCCTCACACAGGTGGTGTTGAGTGTGAACCTACAGATATCAGCAGTCTCATCCCCACCAAAGGGACAGTCCTGTTTCCCATCACACATGACATGTTTGTGGGTGTTACATCCCACCTCAACATCCCATACACACTGCTCGTCTAGAGGTGTCCCTCCATCCTGTGGACCTACCTCACAAATGGGCCACCTTGTACAGAGTGCCAGATCTGTCAGAGTACTGGGGTGTCCCCCTATGGGGCAGGTTAGCACCGCTCCTGAGGTACAATTGATCTGGTCTCTACCATCCACACACCCTCTGAACAAGGGATCATCACGTGGGGTACACATCTGTCTAGAGGCGAGGTTCTGCCATCTTGGTGCTTCATCAGTATTGTAGAACAACATAGTACCCCAGCACCCTCCCACCACCTCACAATCATCCAAGTGAGTGTCATTGTCACAGAGGAAGGTGTCTACATTCCTCTCCAGGCACACAAACCTGGGGATCTGCCACTTTGGTTTCCTATTCCAAGTACAATCCTTGCCGTAAGGGTGACCACATCCCTGTTCGTCATCCGCCATCTCGGGGTGACAATCAATCACTCCATCACAGGTACGGTTCCTGTTGATACGTTTCCCGGTATCGGTACAGGTGTATGGATCATCTGTGACATCGCACCATCTCTCATCCGCACCATTGCTGTTCAGGCAGTTAACTTTACCATCGCAATCAAAATACCATTCAACCGTTTTACCGCTGATCGTGTAGTAGTTACCACTGTATTTGGATCTGTATTGACACACGTTTAGTCCGCATAGAGTCTGCTCTGGTTTGGATAGATCGTAGGGGCTCGGACATTTGGAGTTATCATTAGAACCACATCCCTGGTAGAACTTTGGGTCCTCAGGACAAGGCTGGGAATACTCTTGCCTTAGGCAAAACTGCTCAATATTGACTGTATAGGTGATGTTAGTGCCCCAACACCAGATTATATCAGGTTTGGACTTGGAGCGAAGCTTCAGAAACCCATCCAAGGACACTACCTCTAAATCTCCTGAAAATAGTGACACTATTAAACAGTGTTCTCCATAAAAATAATAAGAAGGTGATTTCAATTAACCTGATGACAGTGCTCACCTGTGTTTCCATCAGGAACAGTGTCTGACTGGTAGCTCCCATGACACAACTGCAGTATCAAAACTAGGACTAGTACTATCATGGCTCTATTGGAGGCGTCAAATATATTTAATGAAACTTGTAGTTCAGGTTACGTGGTGTCTGTCATTAGCAGAACAAAGAATGGGAAAAGTTAAAGAAATGAAATAGAGAGAGGGAGAGAGAGAGAGAACGATAGAGTGAGAATTGAGAAAGAGAGATAGAGATAGAGTGAAAGAGAGTTTGGGGGAGATAGAGGAGAGTGAGAGAAAGAGAGAGATAGAGGGAGGAGAGTGAGAGAAAGATATATAGAACCTCATCGTTTATCCACCTGGTTCACTCGTCTCATGGTTAAACGAATCTCAGAAAAATGTGCGAAACGGAGAAAAGGAGAGTGTCAGAAGCGATAGAGAGAGGGGGATCGATAACTAATCTCCACCAGATTTGAAAGAAATACCACTGAACCCCCCCCCTCTGGACCATCAAAACAAAATACTGAAATCTGACAGCTGTATTACAGCTGTCTGACAGAAATATGGAATGCACTGTAATGAACGTAAAAAGCCGCCTGAGATTGTTGACTGAGAATGAGCTTGTATACTTCATAGTACATGTGCTGGAGCGGCCCCCTAAAAATGCCCTATCACCAGCTACCGGGAACTTCTTTGTGCCCTTGAGATCAGTGGAGGGTGACACTCGAGAGAGAAATCCTACTTTGTATCCTATTCCTATAACTGCCTCCTCTAATAAATGTTGACGCTACAATATATAATGCAACACACACCAGGTGGAGCCATCGAGACCTCTATCGATTTCTTCTACAATCTGTTCTCTCTCTCTCTCTCTCTCTCTCTCTCTCTCTCTCGCTCTCTCCCTCTCCTCGATATTCTGTTCAATTTCTATCTGAAATATAGGCTAAGGATCACATACATCTGTCAAATTTACCATGATCAGAACTTTATAGCGTTAAGGTGTTGAAACTGAAATGAAGTAACGTGTTATATTTAGCAGCAATTTTACCCTAATTTTACCCAAATCTTCCTCCCAGATTTGAAGATTGGTGAAGACTGTGGAATTGGTTGTCATGGCTACGAATAATGAAGATCATGAAGAGGAACTGAAAACTAAGTGGAACGGAAGAGCAGAGAGTTCAACATTCACCGGTTATTTTATTTATTGTTTGTTGGGGTATGTTTGTTGGGGTATGTTTGTTGGGGTATGTTTGTTGGGGTATGTTTGTTGGGGTATATTTGTTGGGGTATGTTTGTTGGGGTATGTTTGTTGGGGTATGTTTGTTGGGGTATGTTTGTTGGGGTATGTTTGGTGGGGTTTGTTTGTTGGGGTTGTTATGTTCTAGATTCTAACCCTCCTGGGCGCGAGGAAATAGGGTCGAGCAGGGCAATGGTGTTGTTCTCTCTGACTAGAATAATGGAATGATTACTAACAATTCACAGTTCCAATACTAATCTCTCACCTCCTTCAGATGCAATGAGGGCGATGTTCGATGATACTGGCTACATGACCTCTGGTTACTACCGGACCGGCTCTGAGACAGTTGGGGAGAGCGTTAGAAACATGACGGCCCGGTTAGTAGAGATATCGGACATTACCTGCACCTCCAGAGTGCTTGATCTAGGGTGTGGTACAGGGGCACCTACCCTTGATATAGCCGCTACTACTGGATCCACCGTGGTGGGAGTTGACCTATCTGAGGGGCTTATTAAACAAGCAAATAATCAGTATCTTGCCTCTTACAAAGAGAGGTATCCAGATATTAGGGCAGAGTTTCACTGTGGATCATATTATGAGATACCTGAAGCAGTTAAATCCCTAGCTCCATTTACCCATGTTGTTATGCAAACCTCCATATTCTATGGACATCATCGTATCGATGAGATATTGAAGGAGGTTAGCGGGGTTCTGGAGCCTGGTACAGGTGTCCTTGTTACCACTGACTTCCAACGAATAGCACCTCTAGAAGATGTTGCTGACCTGTTACAGTTCATGAACATGAAAACAGTCCTCAGCAAGGGAGAGATGGATGCTGCTTTGGAGAGAAATGGGATGGTGTATTGTGGGGGAGAGAACCTTGACTCACATTACATAAAGTGCAACACTACCAAGATGAATAAAGTGGAGCAGTTGAAGATAGAGGGGTCCAACCCTCAGTTCTTTAGGGTCAGGGCAGACTCTGTTAGGGATGGCAAGGTTTCCTTTCAGATTGTAATGGCACGGAAAGATCCAGAGATTTGAGTTTCACTCTGGGTGTATTTATCGTATCGATATAGGTTAGCTTGAGGACTGATTTTATTGTAAATAGTTTGTAAATAAAAATACTGTTGTATTTGTAAGATAATGGAGATATTAAATATTTGCTATTTTAAGTTTGTAAGTTCATATTTTAGTTTTGTAAGAGTTTGTTTGTTCTACTTTTTAGTTTTTGTATGGCAGTATTTTAATAGTTTCAGATTTCTTTATGTATGGTCGTTTTAATTTCCGAAGTCTCCAAATCCTTCGCAGGGCGAGGCACTAACATCCACTGCTTTGTGCTGAGTCCCATAACCACAGTCCCTCGCCCTGACATATAACTTACTAGATAACTGATAACCCCATTCAATCATTTCTACAGCAATGACTGCTTGATCATCTGAAGTCCAACATATTATCTGTCTTGGTAAGTTGTCGATACAAAAGTACATTAACCATCCAACAACAATGCAATAACTCTCTGCAACTGAAGCATTTTCATCATGTTTCCTCCTGTTGAAATCAATACTATTTTCAGGAACCATGGCAACAACTGACCAGGAGCGTTTGGATGCTTTGAAATCGAAATGGAACATGCGAGCTGGAAGTAGTAAGTTCACTAGTAAGTTAGTTTGGTAATTGGGGTAGCTACAGGACAAAATAGGGCACTTTGGGATTAGAGAATGGAATTACTAATTTCGAATTAGTACCCAGCGTTAGGCATGACGGGTTGTTGACTGTTGTCACTCCAGATAGTCGGCGTGTTTCAATTTCCAACCCCCTCTTTGTACCCAGATGCTATGGACATCATGTTTGATGACACTGGCTACATAACAATCGGGTACTACCGGACCGGCTCTGAGACAGTCGGGGAGAGCGCTAGAAACATGACGGCCCGGCTAGCAGAGATATCCTCTATCACGGCCACCTCCAAGGTACTGGATCTAGGGTGTGGAAAGGGAGCACCTGCACTAGATATAGCCGTCACTACAAGTGCTACAGTAGTGGGGGTGGATCTGGCTGATGGGCATGTTGAGAGGGCCAACCAGTATCTTGCCTCTTACAAAGAGAGGTACCCAGATATCAGGGCAGAGTTTCACTGTGGATCTTATTATGAGATACCTGAAGCAGTTAAATCCCTCGCTCCATTCACACATGTTGTTATGCAAACCTCCATTTTCTATGCCCACCACCGAATAGACGATGTGTTAAGGGAGGTCAACGGGGTTTTGGAACCTGGTACCGGTGTCCTAGTTACCACTGACTTCCTGAGGAAGGTCCCTCTAGAGGATGTCTCTGAGTTCATGCGGCTCAACTCAATGAGTACAGTCCTGTCTAGAGAGGAGATGGAGGGGGCATTGAGCAGGAATGGACTGGTATACTGTGGTGGGGAGGATCTAGATTCACACTGCATCAAGTGTAATATCGCCAAGAGGGGAAAAGTTACTGAGTTCAAACTAGAGGGATCGGACCCAATGTTCTTTAAGGCAAGGGAGGAGTTTGTTAGGGATGGCAAGATTACCTTTCAAATTGTTATGGCCAAAAGAGAGTAATCTTAGTTACAGTTTGTGTTACTTTTAAAATGATTTTGTGTTTTTAGATGTTTGATTCGTTGATTCCTTCCATTCTATTGTCCTCCAAAAGTTGCTAACCACAACCCATTATGATATAGTGATCATGGCTTCTGTAGAGGAAGAGCTTTCTAATGATATAAACACAGACCTGCCCCTTCTCAAACTAGGTAGGTTTCAAACAGAACTATATTACTATCCATACACCGTATTTCAAACCCACTTCCAAGTCATAGATCTCATTTAAATCCACTCCCTTCGTTTCAGAATCATGTATGGATCTGACAGAGTTGGGAAGGTTTGTAAAGGAAAATACTGGCAGTACTCTAAACGATCTCACAATGGACTTGATACCTGTACTGAGAAAGCTCCACCCCAACTTTGATCCTATATGTCACACCCCAATAATAACTAGCATCAGAGAGTCCTGTCCCAACAAGGAATTAGTGTTGGTGTGCTCTGAACAACTCTCACTCTCACCCTGCTGCCTCTTCTCCCTCCCTATCCTCCTCCCTTTGTTCGACCTCACCCTACCGTACAACAGTGCCTGGCTGGCCGAGACACTACCTCGGGTACTAAGGGAGAGTGAGATATGTTCCCAGTGTCAAGATAAAGATGTATTGGACCCTGTTTACAGCTCTCTAATGGAGTGTTTACGGACGTTTGATTTGAAAAGTTCATGTGTTGAGGAGTTTAGGGAGGTATTGCGGTATATTATCCGCCAAACGGAACCTAAATTGTCACCTGCTGTTATGAACATTCTTCCAAAGTTTCAACTTGACTTGGCCAGCGTGCTGAGGAACTGTTCCAAATCAGATGATGATGATGATGTTGATGATGTTATATCGATTATAGTGGTCAACTCTATACCAGATCACATGCCACTAGTTTATAACCCATCCTATGTCTTTAAAACTACTCTCCCCTGGCTCCTCTCTTTCTTTTCTCACCAACCGGCTCACGAGGATTCCTCCCATCAAGCACTGGATGTTGTTCACCACTTCTCCAACACTCTCACCACCCTCTCTGACACCCCTCCTAACACCTCTGATCTGGAAGATGTTGTGAGGCGGATCCTGGAGATGGGGGTCAGTAATCCTAGTGAGACGGTCAGACAACAGGGTGTCAGAACTGCACGGGCGATACTTAGTAAACTAAAGACATCCGCCCTATTGAAAATGTGTGAACGATTCATATCTGATTCATCCCCCGATATTTCTGGGTTTTTTATTGATCAGTTCAGGGGGGTGATATCCAAACAAAAGAGTGTGCTAGATCGGCTTCGAAACGAATCCTATCTTTTATCCTTAGTGAAGAGCCTTTTGATGTGTTAGAGAAAAGCAGTAAACTGTTAGCAACCCTCTCCCTTCTCTACCTCCTCCCCTCTGAAACCTCAACAGGGTTCGTTAAAACAGTGGAGGGTCTGGTGCAGCTCAAGGAGATGGAACTAAGGGCTCCGAAGAGCTCCCCTCCAGCACCCCCTCAGGGCCAGGGCGAGATGAGTGTGTCGGTATTGGGCGAGGTGGTCAAGGAGCCATCTCAAAAGGAACGTGATACAGCTGTAGAGGTGGCCTTGTGTCGGTTGGATTTAGTAAAGTTTAGATTAGCTGTTCTTGGTGAACGGAAGGGAGTTTAGAATTTTAACATTTTTGTACTTTATTGCTTTTAATTGATACCCCATTTCCATAAACTATCTCGCGTTTTATTAACGTTTTGGTAATCCAAGTTAATCTGTCTAACCCTAATCCTCTCCATCTAGGATGTATATCAACTCCAGAAATTCCCTACCTCCCAACAACGTCTGATTCACCACGGTTGCAGCCTCTCTAGATCATCATTCCATCATCTAACTCTCTCTATTATCAAGATCTCTAGAATCCATCATCATGTCAGCTGAGTTGGACAGGTTCCTCTCCGTTATCTTTGTAGTTAACGCGATGAAGGGCCCCAAGGTCTACTTCAGATACCCTCACGACGTGGACAACAGAAATGAAGATAGGACCATCTCCACGGGTATATTCCCCCGAGGTAACCAGCCCCCACCCAAGATACAAACCAGTAAGGACCTCCTGGACGACCTCCGTGATTCCTCTCTCCAGGGTCTCCTGATTCCCAAATCTAGTGATGCATGTGGCAGGAAGATGGTGGTTTCAGTTGATTCTCTCCTCTTCATAGGATACCCCTTCATGGCAGGGACAGAGAGTACCTACAAGTATAACGTGGTGTTCGTAGTTGAGAGGAATATACCCAGATCTATTGTTGAGTCCCTCCTGGCCCTCTCAACCAGGATGTCAGTAGCTCTATCCTATGAAGAGAGGACCTGTAGTTACCTGACAGAGAACCTCAAAGTTATAGACCAGATCTATAGTGAGGAGGATATCCCTGGTCAGGAGAATATTGATGTCCTGAAAGTGGATGATTCTAAACAGGTCATCACAGAGCATTGCCCCTTTGATAGAATGGTTGGGTGTCAGATTGATCTTGCAATAGTCTTGAAGAGTGTCTATGATGACATCAAGACCCATCGATCTGCTAAGATCCTGATCAACAACACCATCAACTTCAGCTTCTTTCTCCAGACTGGTCCTGACACGGTCAATACAGCCACAAGGACAGCAGTGGCACCATTTGAAACCTTTGTACTGCTAGAGTCTCCCAAAGACATCAAAGAGTCTCTAAACTGTGATAGTTGTCCCTCATTGATAATGCTCCTTGACCTTCCCAAACCCTACTTCAGGAGTCTAAAGGACATAGCTCTGAGTATTGATATTGATTTTCAAGAGGTGTGTAGGATCGTAGTGGCACTGGTGCAGTGGCGGAAAGCTATCATTATCTTCCCTATTGTAACGACCAATGAGTACATGGTATCACATCATGTTAGTGTTACAGAATACCCGGAGATGGCACGTTCATTCCAGGAGGAGTTCAAAAAGTTTGATTTCTATATCGAGCTCGCCAAGTTTTCCCAGCGGACTATCCTCAGTGACATTCTAGATTGTTTTAGTGACCGGGAAACTATTGATAGTTACCGACTCATTGTGATTTGGTTACTAAGACGACGGTTGCTGGTTCAATTGTTTGCCCATGTCTATATAAAGCCTGCCCATGATACATGTGTGGCTGCTCCTGGTGCTGTACAGGATATGTGTCAATCTCAACAGGATAGGAAGATCAGTTACCCGAGTCTAACTAGAGGGGTCCCAATATCGGATGAAATCAAGAACAAACACTTCGAACACTATCTATCTCCCTCCCAGAACCGTGCCTTGAAGATGAAAGATGTCCCTGCCACTGTGCTGACTAACTTTGCCAAGGTCCTCCCCCACGCTAACACAGGCAGGACGTCCGAGGAAATACTGTGGAGAACAAATCTGCAGACATTTGATCTCCATGATGTCATAACGACATTTAGCGAGTTTTTAGTGACTATCCGGCACCCAACCAACCTTTACTGATTACATAGGTTATTTGAGGGTTTATCATTTCCATCTCACTAGTGTTTGTGTGTGTACCTGTTTGGTTTTCTATTGGCTCTCCTTGATTGTTCCTTTCATAGAGACATTCAAAGATAGTTAAGCAGTTTTCTAAGGGTTCTTTATGTGAGTGTTGTGTGAGTATGTGTGTGACTAATAAATATTTTTTGTTACGATTCCAGTAGAACATTTGAGATTAATTTTAACAGCTATATCATCAATTCTGAATCTTAGCACACAAACATGTTTCAAATATTAACACCCTCGCCCATGTTCTCTAGCGGATGGGTGTCAAAGTAATGGATGAGACTCAAACGACCCAAAAGACTAAAAAGGGTGACCCAGTGGGAAGGGTAGAACCCCCACCGTGTCCTAGTAGTAGGGTGAAGAACTGGTTTCTCTGTCTAATGGCTCTGTGCCATCTCGCTGCATTCGCCTCACTCTACACTCAGTGGCCAGGTAATACCTGTGTTCCTCTTGGGATATTATGGTGCTTCAAGTTGTGTGATAAAGTTGTACCATATCCGCGAGAATCCTTCTTGTACTAACTAGATGACATGTCCGGTGGTTGTAAAACTAAACACCCTCTACATTTCAGGGTTGTATGGTATTGGTGGAGTTATGCCCGCTCACCAGGCCACACCCAGGGGATTTAGTGTAAAGACGATAGCACAAATTCTGGATACACCCTTACAGGCAACTGCAGGTAAGTACACCAGCCATGACCACTGTTCCATGGCCCGGGTCTCATGTAAAAGAGGGAGAGGGAGAACTTGAACCATGTTATTTGTCAGTAGCACCTGTCTCTAAAGCAACTTCAATCTATCAACCTAACACCTACTATCCCCACACTACAGAGATGGTGTGTGTACTGGGGATTGTGGTAGCTGGGTTACTGACTGCCTTCCCTGTCCTGAGAGTCAGCCCTGCATACGCTCTACTTGGTGGGCTGTATTTCAGTGTCTATCAGGTATAGCACTCTCTTTTGATAATAGATCTTGACAAACTGTTTCTACCTAGTTTCACAGTTATCAGATTCAGACTGTAACCTCCCTTTCTCTTGAGATTGTAACCCTTTTCTCTCCAGTCAAGATCCGGTATATTTAACCCCTTACCCTCCCTCTCCCAGGTTGGTAGAACGTTCATGTGGTTCCAATGGGATATCCTGCTTCTGGAGGCGACCTTTCTTAGCACCCTAGTTGCACCACTCTTCCCCAACAAATCCGGGTTAGTGTAGTATACAGGGTCCTATTCCAAACACCCATCTCATGTGCTGATATTGCCTTCCACCTACATACTCCTGATCCCTATTGACCCAAGTCTCCTCATGCACATATGCTCTATTGGTGTAAAAATGGTGTTGTGTATCGGGTGAGGAGTGAACCTACTCGCACTCACCGGGGTAACACATGTCTTCACGCTTACATATTCCCTATTAACCCTTCTCTCCCCACCTGCACATTCCATCTATTAACCCTTGTCGCCCCACATTCTACAGAAGCCCCCAAGACTTCATATCTCTGTGGGTGGTCCGGTGGCTTTCATTCAGGCTCATGTTTGCCTCGGGTGTGGTGAAACTAACCAGTAACTGCCCCGCTTGGTGGGGCCTTACTGCAATGAACTGGCATTACGAGAGTCAGGTAGGAGAGGGATCAGGCATGTTCACAGACATATTAACAGACACACCTGGGCCATGGAGACATTATTTGTCAGAATCAGACCGTAACAGTAACCAAAACTAACTCCTAACCCATAATCTCCATCTGTCAGTGTGTACCGACCCCGTTAGCGTGGTATGCACACCAGACCCCTGACTGTATACACCAACTGGAAACTGTAGGAGCCTACCTAATAGAGATCATCTTCCCCTTCCTCTTCTTTGTTCCTGTCCCTGCCATTAGGGCACTCGGTGTTTACGCTCAGGTACAGTGTTCTATATTTGAAACTAATTTCCCTGGTTCTGTGTCTCCATCGACTCTAAATTGGGACATGTAACATGTGATTCCTCCCTCTCACTTTCCGTCCCTAAGAAATTCTTACTAAACTTATTTTCCCTGGTTCTGTATTCTCTTCAAACCCTCCACTCTGAACGTGCAATATCTCTGAACATGTGACCCCCTCCCATCTAGGTGTTTCTGATGTTTGCAATCATGTTAACTGGTAACTACAACTTCTTCAACATCCTAACATGTGCCCTGTGTATAACATCCCTGAATGATACCCATCTCCCTGCTGCCTCCACACTCATCAAGTACCTATCTCCCATCTCTAACGGGGGTCTAGGTGCCCTCGCTGTACTGGTCAAGTTGCCATGGAGACTCCTGAAAGCAGTTGTCATGGCTCCCGTGAAGTTTGTGAGGAATACTTGGAGCAACCCTAGAGGGTAAGAAATGGGGCCTGCTGGGAAATCTAGATGCTGTTGGGGTTATCCCTACCTCTCATTATTTTTTGTTGTCTTCCACCCCTCTCTAACTCTCTCTCACTCTGTACAGGTGTCTCCCTACCCTGTCAGTTCTATTAACCCTCGCTGGTACTGGGTATCTCCTGAAGACCCTATTCAACCTGGGTCAGGATGGGAAATGTGCAAGCATTACATTCGGCCACGCTGAATTGAAATGGTTCCTCAGTCATGCCGTGCCGTGTTCTATTGTGATAGGCGTGACGTCACTCTGTGGAACAGTGGTGGTTGCCATGGTTACTGTCGTTACCAACAACAACACAACGATGTAACTAGGGGTGGTTGCCATGGTTACTGTCGTTACCAACAACAACACAACAAGGTAACTAGGGGTGGTTGCCATGGTTACTGTCGTTACAAACAACAACACAACAAGGTAACTAGGGGTGGTTGCCATGGTTACTGTAGTTGCCAACAACAACGCAACAAGGTAACTAGGGGTGGTTGCCATGGTTACTGTCGTTACCAACAACAACGCAACAAGGTAACTAGGGGTGGTTGCCATGGTTACTGTCGTTACCAACAACAACACAACTAGGTAACTAGGGGTGGTTGCCATGGTTACTGTCGTTACCAACAACAACGCAACAAGGTAACTAGGGGTGGTTGCCATGGTTACTGTCGTTACCAACAACAACACAACAAGGTAACTAGGGATGGTTGCCATGGTTACTGTCGTTACCAACAACAACACAACAAGGTAACTAG